>KE505344.1:277967-303878 GCA_000441515.1 Elaeis oleifera | reverse complement strand
ATTGTAAGTTTTGATTGGTGAGCCGTAAAATCAATTGGATTGATTATGATCTCGAAAATAACTGGTGTATAAATTTTGATTGGTGATTCTGAAAATTAATTGAGTTTGTTTGTAATCTCAAAAAAACAAACACGCTGTTATCGGAGAGATTATAGTGAAATTTTTAAGAGGCTCTTGAAGAGTGGATGTAGATGCGGGATTACACCAAACTACTATAAATTTGATCGTATTTGTGTTATGCCTTCTTGTGCTTACTTGATTTGTATTTATTTCTTGTTTAGCATTGTTTTAATTCTTGTATAGCTTATTTTATCTCTTATTTTACTATTGCATATTACTTTCAATTCACTATCACTTAAGTTAGATTAATTTAAAGCACTTAATTATTTAGATTTCAGATTTGATAGAATTTTTAAAGAACCTAATTCATCCTCCTTGAGTTGCTACTTTTTTGGATAACATAAATGATTGAATCTATATTATTTGAAAATCTCAAGATATAAATGTTATAATTACTGTTTCTCTGAGGCTATGACAGAACATTGACCACACTCACGAACTATGTATTATTGGAGAGAAAGATGAAAGGATAAAAGTCACACCATGGTAATTATAAAGGCAAGCATATATAAGATTAACTACCTTGATTTGAGTTGAAAGTGGTTAAACAAAAAAAAAAAAAGAACAGAGAGGGAAGACCACCCAAAGTAACATGGATGGGGTTTGTAAGGTAGGATGTGGAGAAACATAGTATAACATTAGAAATACCCCTAAATACGAATATTTGGTTCATAGAACAGACTCCAGGAAGTTGCTACCTGGTCATGGATATGATAGAGATTTTAGGACCCCAAACAACACCAACGGACCCAGGCTCAGCAGAAGGCGCATGGTTAATGCGTAGTTTACTTGCAAGCAGTGTTGTGTCATCCCGAAAGGAAGGTTACGAAGTCGATTATGTGCATTAGTTTCGTATCAGCCCCACTCGAGGCTCGTAGGACCGTCAGAAATAAAGGTAGATGTTGTCCTCAAAGTGGACATTCAACAACTTACTTGCGTAATAATCATAACATTCTGTAAGTATAATCATGCACAAGTTACTATCAGATCGACAAAGGTATACAAAGTGTTTATTCACTTGGGCCTACTTGAAACAGGATTCTTCATGCTCCAAATATCCAAAATTTTATATTATAAATCTATGAATCAGAAGTCATGATGAACATCTTCAGGAAACAAAACTGCATGTGTGCTCTGAGTGGAAGAATAAATTGCTGCTGTTTTTTTTTTGTTCTTCCTTGGAAGGCTTGCCAGCAAAAGGCACAAGGTAGCTGATGACTTGGCCTCTTCTTTGGGCAAACTCCGTATCTCTCCAAGCACATTTGACAATAAATACAAACTCATGCCTCAACTCTTGACACGGAAAGGCATTGATTTGCTGTGTTTACGAGGTGGAGGCTCTGAAGGCGTCCTGATTGCAAGCTTTTTAGAAGAAGGCCTGGACGGCCTAAACCACAATAATGCAACATAGTGCAGTCATTAATCAATCCTATGTTTCTAATGAGGTTTGTTTCCCAGAGGTGTCACGGCTCATGAATCTTGCTTGCCTGCATTTGTTTTAAAAGATATCGCAGGTGAAACCGAATGAATGTATAAAAGAGATTGCTGGTGGCACTATGGACATTCTTACCACTGGGATGACTGGGGTCTACACTTTGACGTGCTCTTTTAGCTGCTCTTTTAGTCATCTCAGCTGCCAGAATGCAGAATGTTAGTGTGGTAAAACAATGGATATCAGCTGAAATTATGTAGATGATGTAAACATTATAATAATAAAATATAATGTCAAGGAAGATCACCCCTTATGCTAATTCATATAAAGAAGCAAATTCAATGCAAAGACCAGCCATCCATTCTGGCTCTAAAGACTCAGACACAAATAGTGCCCCTATAGATAGAGGCTTCACATAACTTTAAATGATTTCTCATAATCAATCTTGCCTGCTGCTGCGATGAAGGCTTTTCTTGCTTTTGAGAAGGTCAGAGATTCTGTTCTAAACCCTAAGTTCTGTTGTGAACCCTAAGTATGCTCTCAGAGTGGTAACTGATAGATAGAATTTTTTTCAAGTCTGAGTGGCTCGCATACAGCAAGGATTTATGACCTCTCATGTATTTCGATTTTAAACAATAGAATTTGTAAGAATTCTTCCTTTTTTCAATAAAGTAGATTTGTAATAATAAAATAGGTCTCATCCACTGAAAGTGCAGCAAACCCACCCTCTTATATTACTTACCACCTGTATCTCAAGAAATGAAAACAAAAATGACAATCATTTTTAAACCTAATTGCACACGGCTAAGTTTGACCCATTAGCTGCCAGTAATTGCAAGTTTGGTTCATCAAAACCTGAACATAAAAACTCTACAACCCAAAATCCCGAACAGTTTGACCATCTAAACTGACCATCTAAAGTGCCAGGTTGGATTAGGTTTGATTTGTTGAGATCAATAAAGGGAAAGTTTCTTTCCTCTCACATAAGGAGAGACAATCAGGGAGACATAGGTGGAGGCAACTAGATATCATGGTAGTCCAGATGGCTGGATCTTGTCAGGGAAAAGGATAGCTGGATCTAGCATGGATGGGGAACCAGAGGTGATTGGATATCACAGGGCCACCAAATCCCATGGGTTTGATAGTAAGGTGGCTGGATCTTGAGGGGACAAATGTGCCAGCAGATGTTGAGAGATAAATCAAGACCTTTTCCTCTTTTTTACTGGTACGGCTATAGGATCTGAAATAATATTGAGGGGGGGGGGGTGGGGGGTGAAGAGAGAGAGAAGGGAAGAGACAAAATAACGATAGACTTCCGAAGGAAGTGGGCGGGGGGGGCGCAAAAAAGATGGTTCATGGTT
This sequence comes from Elaeis oleifera, assembly GCA_000441515.1. Taxonomy (NCBI): domain Eukaryota; kingdom Viridiplantae; phylum Streptophyta; class Magnoliopsida; order Arecales; family Arecaceae; genus Elaeis; species Elaeis oleifera. Next base: position 300,965 of record KE505344.1, on the reverse strand, counting down.
GGTGAAGAGCAGTGGAAACGTGGTACCAATACAAGTTTAGAGGTGTGTTGGCTGGTTGAGCCACAGCCAAGCCATGGTTGAAATGGGAACCCATGACTTAGATGCCACAGTGGCTTGGTCCAGCTCAAATGGTTTAGAATACCACAACTATATTAAAAGCCAATTGAATAGAATATGTACACATGTATCTATGTAAGTATGATATCACTGATCACTTTTCCACCTCATAATACTTCTAGTTAACTGTGAAATAACAAAATATAGCATGTGCTTGCAAGCACATGAAAGCTTAGTTTAGCACAACTAAATTAGCATACAAGGTAAACAAATCAACAGATATATAAGTGCAAACAAATTCAAAAATCTCCCACATTAAATCTTAGGTCACAAATGCATGAATTGAATACATAGGAATTTCCCCATGCTGTCATCGATTTGAACTAGAATAATCAATTCTGATGCTTGCAAGTTTACAAAAGCTGTAATATAAAGCAATCTTACAGAGTACACAATATAGCTCGTTTTCTGAAATAATATAGGCCTAGCATGCAATACAGCTATATCAAAGGTTGATACGATGGTTAGTAGAAAGTTCAAAATGCATGTAAGGAAACATGTAGAAGGGAAGGGTTAGAAGGGAACAAGTACCTTTGAATTTCTTTTCTTGTTAGCTCTCCTTCTCTTTCGGTCCGCTTGTGTTAGCTCTACCTCTTCCTTGATGTCACCTTTTCCTTCAAATATTTCTTCAGGAGCAAGCATGGCTGCATCTGAGACAGCCAAAGGTGCAATCTGCAATAGGCATTCATTTCTTTTCATTCCATTCAATTTCAAGTTTATTGGTTTTACAATTCCAGAAGTTTAAATACCTCTTCCATTGCTAGAGCAGGCACATTTGCTTGTACAGACATGTCCTCAATAACCTGTAAAGGAAGTGCATCATATCCATTGAGATTAAACTTTGAAATTCTACAAATTATATCAAAACAAACTTGATAGTTTGCTTACCGGTTTTGGGGCAAAGTTAAAATGTGACAGTGCGTCCAACTTCAAACAAAGCTTCTTAAATAGAATACTTGCCTAAGAAAGAAAAGATAAATAATGTGAGGCAACTTTTACTTGATCAGAATAAAGAAGAATAATCTGTATTGCATTCATTTTTTCCCTTCACATCAATCAGCAACTTACATTCATATATACGAGGGATAAGATTTTATCCACTTACAACAACTTATATATACAGATGCAAAATGCTGTAAGAAACTTGCAAGGCTGTCATACAGTCCTTGAAAACAAAATAAGTACACAAAGGTATTCCATGAACATTAAATAAATTCAAAGATACAGAATTTACAAGAACTCAGCTTTCCTGAAAATTTAGTACATGTATTACTTCCAAATCGGATGTGGGCTTGAAGCAATTAGTATAAGCAGGAAATAGAACAGGTCAAGTACTCTAAAATAAGAGAAATATTATTCAGTTAATAAACAACCCCATATCTAAAGCCACAATTCAAATGAAATATTGCCACAATTCAGTTAATAAACACCAAAATTTGACAGTTGTCATTATGTTACGTACTGGTGCAATCTATAAAAAGCCTTGGATGGTAGAACCAGTTCACCCAAAGCTTTATTGCAGCCCATAAATCCAGATCTAGAAAAGCCTATGATCAGGATTTATTCTGGCCTCAATATTAAACTTTTTAGTTTCATATGTAGTTATTTATAAATTCAGATTTCATTAAAAAATGTAATAAAAGTGAGGACTCAAAATCAGATTTTTCTCATTTTGTTCCCTTGATATGATTTGATTTGTATTTCATTATTTTTATTTATAGAGGTTGAGCCTTGGCATGGTAGTAAGGCTGCTCCATCACGACCTAGAGGTCACAAGTTCGAAATATGGACACCACCTCTCCACATGTGGGGTAAGGCTATGGAACGTTTTAAATCCTATAGGATGGGACTATCTCGATTTTCCCATGAAACCGGATGTGCCGCCATCCTGCCCCGTCCCGACACTTAGGATAGAAGATATCCCAAGACATCCTTATCGAGACGCTGGGATGACAACGGGATGGCCCTATCCCGATATATGAGATGGTACCCCGTCTCGATGACCCGCGGGACATCCCGCTGGGACCTAAATGCTTGAGGCTATGCACATCTGACTCTCCACAAACCCCCAATGGCAGGAGCCTCATATACTAGGCCATCTTTTTTGTATTTCTTTATTTTATCTAATATATGCAAGCCTGTACAAGCCGTAGTGGGAGTAAATTAGTAATGCCAATACCATAATAATGGCGCAAGTCTGGTTGGTCATAAGTTATGTGGCTTTGGTTAGGATAAAGAAAAAACAGAGAAATGATAGGAGAAAGAGAAAAATAAATAAGGGACATCAGCCCTATACATTCGATCTCTTTTCTTACCTTTTGCCCATCTCCTACAATCTCTTCTTCCTCCTCTCTTATACCTCTCTCCTTCATACTCTTACCTTGTTTTTAAGTTTACCATCTGTTGTTACTCATCACTGATTTTAACAAAAAACTAAGATAACTCTAGATTTGATGTTGCACCCATCTCTCGATGTCCCACGGGATGTCCCGCTGGGACCTGAATCCTTGAGGCTATGCACATCTGACTCTCCACAAACCCCTCAATGGCAGGAGCCTCATAAACTAGGCCATCCTTTTTTGTATTTCTTTATTTTTATCTAATATATACAAGCCTGTACAAGCCATAGTGGGAGTAAATTAGTGATGCCAATACCATAAAAATGGTGCAAGTCTGGTTGGTCATAAGTTATGTGGCTTTGGTTTAGGATAAAGAAAAGGCAACAAAGAAATGATAGGAAAAAGAGAAAAACAAATAAGGGACATCAGCCCTATACATTCGATCTATTTTCTTACCTTTTGCCCGTCTCCTACAATCTCTTCTTCCTCCTCTCTTATATCTCTCTCCTTCATACTCTTATCTTGTTTTTAATTTACTACCTATTGTTACTTATCACTAATTTTAACAAAAAAAACTAAGATAACTCTAGATTTGATGTTGCACCTATCAAGGTTTTTTGTCCCGACGGGATGGAGGACATCCCAGCCATCCTATCCCATTCCTATGTGAAAATGGGACTAGGATGGGCTCGAGACTCTGAAACCCATCCTTGCAGGGAGAGAAGAAGAGAGAAAAGAAGCAAATAAAGAAAGATGAAGAAAAGAAAAAATAAAAAAAAGAAGAAACATAAAAAAAGAAAGGAAGGAGAAGAAAAGAAAGAAAAGAAAGAAAAGTAGAGAAAAGGAAGAAAAAAAGAAAAGAAAAGAAAGAAAGAAGAAAAGAGGGGAGAAAGATGGACGATATCCATTAGAATGCATGATCGTGACTGCTGTCAAGCTAGAATAGGACAGCGGGGTGTCCCATTCTATGAAGAAACCAGGTCACCTTTGTCCCATGAGATCTAAAACTTTGGCACCCACAACTAAACCTTCAAAAGATCCTCTCTTCACCTGGAACCACACTATGTTCAGACTGGATGTTTGAATTTTATAGATGGATAGATAGATAGATAGATACACACACACATATCATAATCCTTTATTTCCCCCATCTTATCTTATTAGAGGAAGTTCGAGTTTACCAAAGACATCATGCTACAAGACCTTTAGCAACAAAAGAATTCTTCACTCACATCCAGAGAGGTGAAAAACTATTAAGATTTAAGCCTGCATTCTTACTTTGAACATACAAGGGTCAATATAACCAATGCCAAAAGTAGTTTATGTATTTTCATTCAGCCCTAGCAATGATCCAAAACACTAAACAAAGGACAAGATATCGCAACGAAGCCAAACCAAAGTTTGTTCCACCTATATGACTTCGATTTTATGGATCAAAGTACCGGAAAAGTATTTAGGATGCTATACAATTGTCACTTGACCAGGCTTTAAGGTTGGTGCCAAATTTTAGCCACTGAAATGTAGTGCTACAGTGAGCCATACAATCAATGTTAGATGGTCACTTGCTGGTAGAAAGACCAAACTCACAGGTTACACAATTTATGCACATGCAACCAAGTAGATACCTGGCAAAAATACCTTAATTTTGGCAAATATCACAATGAAGAAGAAAGACGGGAATGTTTAATGCAGGAACTGCAATATCCTTGTGGCACCAATTTAGAAGCCAAAGATCCAAAACATAAACAGCTTTATTACCCTAATTATAGCAAAAATAGGAAATCCTAGGGTATGCTTACAGCTCTTTTAGATATCCACAAAAAAAGTCACCAGTATATTTTGAAAAACACTGATAAATAATCAATTAAAATCATACCTCCTTCTTCTGTTCATCCGAAACCGAAAGAGGCTGAGGAGCTAGACCTGTCTTCTGTGCATACTCTTCCTGTATACAGTCATGAAAATACCAATAAATATCGTGCATACTCTAATCATTTGTGTTTGTCAAATGTTGCAATCCATATTCTCAGTTCTGATGCAGTGAAAGAAAATGTGAAATATCAAAAGCTACGAACCTCATATATTTCAGCAAGACCCTTCTTGCTCTTATTTTCATCCTGTTGATATACATATAAAATGTTCAGTAAAACAGCTCAAAACTTCCAAATACAAACAAGGTATCATTTCCTTCATGCTTTCAGTCAAATCACTTCATACCAGTTCTTTGTATTCTTTTGGTGCTTTAGATGGTAAAACAGGAGCTCTTTGAACATCATCAAAATGTCCCTGTACAAAACCATAGAAGAATATAACTGACTTAGAAAGATATAAGAAGAAAGACAAATACTGCCCTACCAAAATGGCTTCCATCTCCAGATTGAAAACTAATTAGATGGCAAATAATGTTGATGCAATCACCCAAACATTAAAGTTAGTTATATCTGCTGGCTTTTTTAGTTCAAAATTGTCACCTTTACTCCCATGAAGGATGATAATTAGCAAAGCAATTAGGATGGTGAACTCAAGCAAAGAAGTAAATGCATCACTTTAAGTACTCCTTTCTCTAAACAAAGGGAAAGAGGTGGTTTCCTAAAAATAATAAAAAAAGGGTAGTGGCCGCAAGCAAATGTTGTTTATATGTGGCGATTCATCTTTGCGTGTAACTGGTTGATTGAATAACACTGGGTGATGAGTATTTGCTATGCAACAGTTCTTGGAGAAAATTTTTGACTAAGAAGGTGAGAGGGCCGCAAGAGAAAGCAAGATACCCTTATTGGAATTTAAAGGACAGAATAGATTGTTTTACAATGGATGATGGGGTATTCGGGGCCAAAGAATTTCCTGCTGCTACCAATATAATATTCATGGGCCAAAGAATTTCTTGCTGCTACCAATATAACATTCATCGCTATTTGGTGATAAATAAACCACATGTGCCTCTTTTGATCTTGGCAATATTTCATAAAACGGACTCTCCATAGATCCCCAGTGACCAATCCTCACATAAATAGCTAAGGATTAAATAAGTCCAACATTGGTTCCTTCGGACATGTCAATTGGACAAATACATCGATAGTAGCTAGGATGGATATCTCGTATATGAAAACTAGCAGTTTGCCCCATCAATCCTCCAGGACCCAAATAACTCAATTTTTACCCATGGACAATTTGTCTCAATGGATTAGTTCAATCAAAAACTTAAATAACAGATGCAAGCCAAAAAATGATTCATAAGTGGTTGTTAATGAAGTTGAAGTTAACAAATTTTGAGGAGTCTGCATTAACTTGTGCTTGATTGCTCCACATATTATTCCTCAAACTACATGTTCTAAATGAAAAGGAGTCAATCTGAATTGATCCCATAGGCCATAATAGGTCCACTACAGACTGAATTCCAAAAATGGTACAAATGAATCAAATCATCAAGCGTACCCATTCCAAATTTCATTCCGATTAAATGATCCACAGCAGCCAATACATCTTGTGGTAACAAAAAGTATTGTTCTGGTTTCATTCAGAAAAAGAAGAGATATGACAACAAAAAAAAAAAAATGAATATCAATGGTTCCAATATTGCAAATCATATGTAAACTGTTTAGTGTCACATCAGCATGACAATGCAGAAAAGCTACGCCAACATTTATAAAAGAAGAAGAAGAAGGGGAAGGCTGGCATGGAAGCTTATTTAATGTCACCATTCTCACCAACATACATCATCCAGCTGACCCATTAGGCCAAAAACCCACCAAATCCATGCCAAGCCCACCATCTCCTCTATATTGAAACAAGTAAAGAGAACCCTTTGAATCAACTATTCCATGTGAAAAACAAACAAGCTGCTCCTATATTTTCCCTCCCTGCACATAGCAAATTTTGTCAAACATACATTTATGGATTTCCATTACCATCCGATGAATACCAATTGCCATCCATTCCTTCTCTAATAACCACCTCAAAATGAAGCTAAACATTTGTTCCTCCTCCTAGCACATCAGGGATTCCCTTCTAGTAGCCATCTGTACTTTATAAGAACATCATAGGTGAGGGTTTCTACCAAGACAGCCAATCAGAACTAGGTTTATAAAGACCCATGATTTCCAAATCAATTTTATCACATAAGTCAGTGATCATTAGTAAAATGGCCAATAGAAACCTAATGAAACTAAGTGCAGGGTGTTTAATTTCTGAGTTCCACCAGTGAGAAAGGATTTGCAATCATGGATAGGTTGGCCACTGCAACTATAACTTGGTGAGGCGAGGCCAAGAGGTAGACCCCCTAAATTACCCAGGTGCTTAGGCAGCTGCCTAGGAGGAAAGCCTTCCAAGCTTTTATTGTAAATATCTTTTATCATGTGTATAGATAAGCATGTGCACATGCACACACATATATACTCTTTCTTCACTAATACTGGCATCATGAAACCTATTTTTATACTTAAGAAGTTCAAAGACCAAAAAACACAAGAAGAGAGCAGCAGCGGCATTGCTGCCATTATGATAGCCAGAAGGATTCAGAACAGAGCCAACAAACTAGCAAGAAGCAAGAGGAGGAAGGTGGGAAGCAACACCCAGCAGAACTGCAAAGCCACCAACAACCATCAAGGTGGAGGAGCAGAAGGAGAGTAGGAAGCAATAGCCAGCAGACTGCAAGGCCACCGACAACCATCAAGGTGGAGGAGGAGGAGAAGGCAAGCAGAACAAAGGGAAAATTGGGGAAAAAGGAAAGAATGGTCATATGAAGAACAGGTAGAAATAGAAGACAATGAGAAGAAAATTAGAGAGGAGATGAAGAAGATTAAGTTTGATCTAGGGAATAAAAAGGAAAAAAATACACAAACTTGGCACCACTGCTGGCCAGTGCAGGTTGTTGTTGCTACTCATGGCTACTAGCTGACCTACCAGTAGTCCTCGATCAGCACACTAGTTGCTACAGGCTGGTAGTTGCCTTTACTGCCCTTTGTCCTTTCCCATATGGGGTTCGAGTAGGGGAAAAAACAGGAAAAGAAAACATTAATGCATTGTGTTTAAGCTAGAACAGCGTAGGCAGATAGGCAAATTAAGCACCTAGGCGACCACGTAGGTACCTAGGTGGCCACTTTTGACAACATTCTTCGTCACAAATTCAAGTACTTTTACTTCTTCCAAAGGATAAGGCAGCTCTAAGTCACAAATTCGATACTTCAATCACTAGCTAATTACAACACCCTATATTAAGGACCTTTTTTAACTTGGTTGACTGTGAAAATACTCAAAAATCAGCAAAATTGTGATTCTATATGAATATTATTTGGACTGAGCCTTTTTTTTTTTGGTGATCACAATATCAATTTCTCCCAAATCTCACATGCTTACTATGAAGATAAGACATGTTAAGCATTGCCAACTCTCCAACACCCATCTGTACGACCGGATAATATCCAAGTTGGCTTGCTAGCAAATCTTCCCTTCTCCATTGTATCTAATCAGAAACTACTCCTTGAAAAGATTTCTTTATTATCAATCAAACTCCCAAACAACTAAAATCGCCTGCTCTACTACAGGTCCATGTATCTCAATTGTCTCACCCCTGACAACTCTTCTATGGTTTCTAGTAGTCTCCTACCAACTGGACTACACGGTTTTGAACAACCTAATAACATGCTAAGGGTAACCTTCTCTAAACCACACACATTCATGAACTCTCTTTCAATATTGGGTGCAGTGTTTCTGAAGCTCAAGCATACCAGCTCAACATTGTGACAAAATGAATTATTCTTACTCTATATTATAGGTTGATGTTGCTCTAATCAAGTTGTTGCTGAAATATGCCAATACCTGCTGTATTTCTTGCTTATGAGTCATATTTATATGTTTTATGTTATTGGGCCTTTATTGAACCCAAATAAGCCCAGATCTATGAAGCATGACGTAGGTATGAGACATCGATTCCATACAAATAATGCAAATACAACAAATCAGGAAAAAAATGGCATACAACACCGCTAGGATATGAAGACAAATACTTATGTAAAAAACCCAAGCATAATAGACTATCAACATATCATAGTCCATGCATGGTATGATAGCATCAGCTTCATCAAACTCACCATTCAGTCATTACTTAATTCCATAATTCCAGTCCAAGATTTGTAGTATCAGTGTATATCACCCCGTACTAGGCATACCATACCTGTATTGGTACAGAATCAACACTCAGTGCGGGGAGGGGGTTGGGGGAGCATACTGAGTATCAATACGCCAAACCGACCCTGTATTAAGTAAACTGATACCATACCAACATAGTATCGATACAAGATCTGGTATAGAGATTGCGACTCTTGCTCCAATACATACTTCATTCTCTAATATCAGCATCATACTCTAAAATTAATCATCTTCCCATTAAAGAGTTAACATTCATTTTAGAAAGGAAAAACAAGAAAGTCCTTCCTTCAAAGGTATTAGGAAGTATCCAGTGCACTATTTTCAAAAAAGGGCAGTAAATGTGAATATCATATGTGTGTCCTAGAAAGTATCTAATGATATCGGTATCTGGCACAACATATTCAATAAGGACATAGCATGCAATTTTAACTGTCTATGCTTTCCTGGCCTCGAGCTTTAATAATCATAAATACTACCAGAAACAACAATGTTACATTTTCTGGTTGTATTAGAAATCTGGTTGCATTATATACTAAGAGAGAAGCTTTAAATAGATTTCACACTTAATGCTTGTTTTCTATCATATTTCCAAATCCATGCAGGTTAAAGCAAATCTTCTAAAACTAGTAAACAGGAAGCATAGATGTTTGGTTGCAAGCTTATCTTTCTCAATTCCATCACCATGAGATGTAAGCAAGCTATAAATTTAGCAAATATGGTATTAGTGTTAAGAAGAAGCAAGTATGCTGAGGCAATGCCATGTAGGAACTGCTGACAGGATTACCTCCATAATCCTTTTTCTGATCAGATCTTCAAGGGTTGCTGTGACTTCTTCCGTTATTACTGGAGCAGGTCTCACATTATGCTCAAAATCTAGGTCCACCTCAAGTGCACTGTTCATAGGCCTTTTGGCAGCAGTAACCTAACACAGAACCAAGAACAGTTAACCAAAGTAGCACTTCATAAATGACAAAAAATTATCAATTCATTTGAATCCTCAGAGGTATAGCAAGTGATTATTGATTGCTTAATTAAGCTACATAATTTATTAAACAAATTTATTGAGTACCTCTCCCTGCATTGTCCATGACTTGGGTTCCAAATTTGCTTTCTCCATTTGCTCTATTTTAGAGCGAATTTGCTGTAGCTCTTTCTCGTGAGTGGAAAGATTATTTTATTCTGTAGAAGGGGAAAAGTAAGAAATGTTGCTACGACAAGATCACTCCTAAATAATTCTGAGATAACTGATCTCTTGGATTAACCAGATTAGAGAATATACCAGAGTATCAATATTTTCATCGTTCATTTTCTGGTCTTCTGACCCACCAGATAAGTCATCTTCATCTGAATCTTCTCTCTTTCTGCCACCATCTTTCTTGTTTAATCCTCTTTCTTTTACCTCCAAAAAATCTTCATATCTAGAAAAACCCTCTTTCATATTAAAAAGAAGTAGACGAAAGCATTTTTAATATGAATAAAAGCTTCGATAGAAGTGCTGATTTAACCACTGAAATTAAGCAGTGCTAGTACAATAGACCATACCAAAAGATTGTGTTAGTGGACCCTTCAGTACATGCCAGACAGAGTGCTCATGTTGATACAATGCAATATGAGAACTGGGATAACATTTAGGTGTGGTTTCAGAAAGCAGAATTCTTTGAAATTAGAAAAATTTGGGCACTTGGCAAATAGGACGAAGTCCACAAGTAACGGTCACCCAGCATATTTGACTGCTTTGTTCGTTACATAAAGCAATGGTCTTTTATAGAAATTTTACCTTAAGATAAATATTGGAATGAGACATTGATGGGTACATATCTATAGATTGAGATATAGTGAAGTTCTTGAAAATAATTCCTAAAATGACACTGAAACACATGATTAAATTGTGATTTATGATAATAGATGCAGCCATCATTTTACATTGAGAAACAACAAGTTCCTAAAAAGGAACTATTGAAATATATGGTGGGCAAATATACTAAGTAAGCAGGATTTGTCAGAATAGTTTCATGATACCAATAATAGACTGGGACATAACCAAGGCAAGAAAACAATTATTCAAGAATAACATACAATGAAATGGAATTCATGATGGAAGACACACCTTGCATTTTCATATAAGTCTGTTTCTTCATCGCCATCTTCATCAAAATCTCCCAACTAAAAATAAGATAATCAATATTAAAAAAGAAATAGATAAAAAAATACATCATGTATATATATAAATGCATGTATTGTATAAAATTTTATGAGCATGGTATTTCACCAAGTAAGAAACCATTTTTGATACATGAGGGACTAAGCTTATATGATAAGTGTTATACTAAGAGGAAAGAGACTAGATGTACATATGTAATCATATCACATTCTTCCACAATAAGTGGACAAGGCTTGAGGGCTAAGAAGAATATATGGGGATTCTCCTCCCTTTCTTCATGAAAGAAATCAGACATCACTTAACATTCCACGTAAAAGGCAGAGGCACTTCATTCTAATGTCAAATCTCTAACTCAAATATGGAGACAATTTCATGCATGGCTCTCACAAAGGCTGGTTGATAATGCAATTGGAGTTGCCCTCCATATTTATTTGATTCTTTAGATTAAACCTACAACTAAAAGCATAATAATCAGTCTCTTAAGAACAGGAAACAGTTCCCAGAACAATCAACATATTGCTCCAAAACCCATTAAGTCAGATTTAATATTTCAATGTACCATCGATCAAAAAAATATCAAAAAGGCAAATAAATAATCAAAGCACCCGAACTAACATTCTATAGTAACTAAAACCTCTACCAAAAACCCTAACCAGCACAGAGAACTTATCAGATGAATCCACTATATTGATAAGCTAGAACTCTTTTGACGTTTATTGCAAACCAATTAAAGTTTCTCCAAAGAAAGCAAATCCAGCACAATCTATAAAGCATAATCATACCCCTAATTGCTACACCCATGCCTTCGTATCAAAAGGGACAAGGAAAGCCCAGCCAGCTTCGTTCATAGAGAAGAAGCAAGGAATTAAACCTGACATCAATTTCGTTGCATTACCTATCTTCTACTAATTAACACACAAAATATTACAATTATAATATACACTTTGCTTCTTGGGCACCCTGAACACTATCCTAACCAAAATACTAGCTGCCAGTTACATATTCCTGTAAAAAGCTACTAGTTACATATATCTGTAAAAAAAAAATACCCTTTCCTTCAAAGACCAGAATAAATATAACCAAAGCACAAAACTTTCAATAATTGAAGCCAGGAAGAAACAAAATCTGACCTCCAAATCAGCCTCATCTGCATCCTCCTCATTCTCGTCCTCTTCTTCTTCCTCATCTCCCTCTTCTTCTTCCTCATCCCTCTTTTGTTTCTTTTTCTCCTTTCCGGTTGCCAATACTCCTCTTCCTCGTTCTTCTCCAAATATTCCTCCAACTCCTTTATCTTAAGAAAACGATCCTCCACCCCTTGCCCCTTCCTTCCCTTCTTCTTCTTCGTCGTCCTCCTCCTCCTCTTCCCGTCCGTCTTCCTCCTCCTCCGCCGCACCCGCGTCCTCTTCCTCCTCATCTTCCCGTCCGTCTTCCTCCTCCTCCTCCGCCGCAACCGCGTCTTCTTCCTCCTCATCTTCCTCCCATCGTCATCCTCCTCCTCCTCTTCACCTTCCTCGCCATGTCCTCCCTTCACCGCCTCCGCCGCCGCCTTTCCTCCGGCGAGCAGAAGCACTTCGGGAGGTTCCCTCTCCAGCCTCCTCACCTCGCGTCGCAGAGTGGAGACGAGGGGCGGGAGAGAAGGTCGATCTGATACCAGATCTGTTCGGCGTCAAAGCCATCATCGGCGAGGAGCCGATCGACGGGGCTTTGGGGCAGAAGGGGAGGAGGGCGGAGTAGAGGTGGCGGGCGGCGGCGCGGGCGACCTGGGAGAGCTCCGTTGATGGTGAGAGGTATAGAGGCGGGTCCGCCGCCCTCAGCCGCTCCAGCGCCTCCTCTCCTCTCTTTTCGTCCTCCACTGCTGCCATCTCTCTCCTTCACCGTCGCCGCTTCCCTGTTCGGCTATTTGTGGTAGCTTTGTAAACCTAATTAAACTTCGTGACTCGTCGCGATGCGCTGCAGACATGGAAGGCCTGGCCCGGCCCGTTTAGTAAATACCCTTCCAGGCCCGGCTCAAGGCCCAAATTTATAGGCCCGGCTCAAGGCCCAAATTTATAGGCCGGCCCGGGGCCCATCTAAGCCGGTGCGCGCCTGGGCCATGCTAAGCCCGTCAGGCCCGTTTTATTTTTATTTAATATTAATTTAAAAAAAAGATTTTAACTTTTAAGGTTAATGTTTAATGTTTAATTTGTAGGTTCATCCTGGGTATTTGTAGATTCATCAAAATCTCTCCATACCGCACTAGTTCTCTTCCTAGTCCTACGTACTTAAGTACTAGTGGTTTCTTCAAAAGTGTTCGTCTCCTCATTGAGGGTCATACTAGGATTGTTATCATAATAAGAATCTATTTATGCTAATAAAAAGAAGTAAAATAAAATGATTATGTTGAGAATAATGTACTCTTCACCAAAAATAAAAGATGAGAGAGCTTGGTAGTCGATGCTAGTAGCTCGGTCCTTCAACTTCAAGAGAATTCAAATATGCTTGAGCAAAATTGATTGTAAGTAAGTAAATAGGAAAAGCTCGTAGAGAGAAAAAGATTAAGAGTAAAAAAAAATTGAGAGAATGGATTGAATTTAGTGTGGTGGAAATGGTGAGAATAAACTTTTATTTATAGTTGTTAGAAATTATCATACTTCCCAAAATATCCTCACAAACTAATCATTTATGACTGTTGATAGGGCGTATATTGGTCTTTTGAATTTTTTTTATCAAAAGTTATGTAAATTATCAAATGACCTTCCTACCTTCAATATGGCAATTATATGGCTGTTGGGAGGATAAAAGTGATGTTTTCTTAAAATTTTACTATTTAAATTAAAAAAAAATGTCTGTTATGTTACCGTTACGGGCCTAGATAGGCCCCTAATGGCTCTAATCATGCCGAGCCCGACAGGTCGGGTCGAGCTCAGCCCGTCGTGGGCGGCCAAGGCCTGGCCGACCATAGGCGGCCCAGCCCCCCATGGGTGGCCTGTCGTGCCGGGCCGAGCACGGGCCGTGGCCAGACAGGGCCTAGTTCTTATCGGGTTTGTGCCAGGCTCGGGCCTGGGCTCACGAACCCCAAATCCAGCCTGGCCCAAAGGAACGAGCCGGGCCAGGCCTGGCCCATTATTGTTCCCGACCTAGCCCGCTTTGGGTCAGTGCCGGGCCACCCCCATTGGACATCTCTAGCATGCGGACTCGATCGGCTATTTGTGTTCGGGTTGCATTTTCCTTGCGAAAGGATGATTCACTTTTCTTCTTTGCAAGATGGACGATAGCTGTTCGGATATGTGAAACAAATTTATTTTTCATGAGAGCCGATTTCTATTCAATTCAATTTATAATTAAATTTATTATTAAATTAATATTAAATTTAATTAAAAATTTATAAATTAGAGACATGTAGTATACTATTCTAAAGTGATTTCCAACCCTTACATGCGATCAAGCTCAAGAAGTCCAGTTTAAAATACAATCGGAGACCTCCCTTAAGAGCATTACTGTGGAAAGAACGACTGTACTTTAACACAATAGCAAAAAAATTGATCAAAAAGAACTTGAAAGAAGAGAATTTAGGAGTATAAAGAAAGGAGTGGAATAGGAAAGAACATGTTGGTCCGGCATTTTTCAACTCTTACCAAGAACCTAATTATAGACCCAAGAACTAGCTATTTGGGCTAATCCAATAATTAAAAATATTAAACACATATTTAATTGATTAACGGATAGAAAATCAATGGACAAAATATTAATTGGATGATTAACATTAAGCAAGGTTAAGATACGGTATTTATCCCAAACAAATAAGAAAATAGTAATAATCATTAAAAAATAAATAGAGAAAAAATAAAATGTGGGCTCCACCACACCATTGTGCAATTGTGCACATACTAGCCGAGCCGGGCCGTGTGCGTATGTGATATGGTCCAAAACTTCTAAACTTTTGATAAAGCCCAAAAAAAAATTTTCAATATAAATCCCTTCTTAAGTTTTCTCCTATCCACTATAGGACTAAACAAACAAAAAGTTAAGAATTGGTTGGGAGAAACTTTGAGTTTTCTAATTCCCTCCAAAACATCATCTCTCTCAAAATACAAAATTTTCAAAACAATTAAATTAAAATTTAATAATATAAATAATTTTTGCTTGGCATATATATTATGCAATAGGTGAAATATCTTTCATGACTTAACTTCACTTAGTATTAATAGTATCAATCTGAAGAAAACGGAGTAAACCATATCTTGAACTATCTTTTTTTGACGTAGATTCTTCTATTACACACAATATGAAAGCTTATATCGTTGGTTTGCACATTAATGGCCATGTACAGGTATCTTGATTATTTTATAAAAATTCTATAGATTATCTATATCTCTAACCACGATCAAGTATGAATACTTCACATAGGTAAACCTCTTTAGGGATGTATATAGAGTCATCTTGAGGAATATCTCTTGAATCTCATTCAGAGATAATTTTTTTCTAATCACTACATATGAGGACTTATCATCATAGGGATAGGTTGGAGTCTATAACTCATATATCAGATAAACTATATGTATTTTTTGACCAACCAATCAGCATGTTATTACCAAATTAAACTTTCTTCAAGGGATCTCCTATCATAGAGGTTGGATTCTCACTATTGGAATATTCTTTATAGACTAAGACCCATCCCCCTTGATGACTCTAGGATCTAGTCATATTTAAACCTTTTATAAGGCAATCTGTAAGATTAATATTAGTTGTAACATGATTCAAAAAAATAATTTGAAGTTTCTCTTTTCTTTTTATAGATGTTTGTTTTAGTTTAATATGTTTGTTTATTCTAGTATTCACAAGCATCTTTTTACAAAAATCTATTGTAGCTCTTAAATTATAGTTAATAGGTATGGAAGGAATAGAAGATGATACTAAAAGAATCTCTAATAGAAGTTATTTTCGCTATTCAGCTTCAGAACAGGTAGAATCAAGGATAACAAGTTTATTCTATAGTATTTCTAGCTAAAATGGTTTATTTAGAAGATTGCCAATAAACAATACTCTCATCAAGAAGCAAACTTTTCTTTGTTATTACTTTTTTTTGTGCACTAAATCTCTAACTTGATTGTTTGGCTATGCGGGACGAATGGCTGTTCAGCATTTGGCTCGCATCAGTTTGGAACTCGTGTCGGAGCAGTTGGCCTCGGGTCATATGGGGTGTCATACTCCACACCAACTTCAATATGCACTTTGCCTTCTGCGAGTATGACACTGGCATTATCTTTTGAATTTTGGGATATTTTTACTCCGCCAATCAACACGTTTCCCCTTTGGAAGATCGCGCGATCATTTAATGCTGCAGTCCCAAAATAGCTTTTATTGAAAGGAGTGCCTGAAGTGCCTTTTTCCTGAAAGGCACAGTTTTTCTAAGACCATTGGATATATTCCATCTCATACTTGGAATGGGAGTCGAAGGGTTGTTGTTCCTCTTGAACCATCTATAAATAGAGGTGGAAGTCCTGACCTATTATTAAGACCTACTTCCACTCTTAGTGAGGATCCTGGAAAGAATGTTACTGATGCAGTCCCTCGTCAGTGAAGTAGTGGTCACCTATGCTTGCCATGGTATAGAAGAGTTCTCCACCACTCTCTGGTGGTTTGTAAAGTCTCCAAGGCTAGGCGTGAGAGATGTTGGTGGGCATCACTGCTGCAGTTATGAGGTTACGATCGTGGTAGACTGCTAAGATTCTAACTATTCCAATATCGAGCTGCTGACGTTCCAACTATTCCAACATGGAGCAAGATTCGTTGAGATGAAGCAACCCATGTTAACTATCAGTTCTAGTGAGTAGCTCATGATAGGTCAGGGAGCCTTTTCTACATCAGGCCCTTTTAAAGGTGATGGACCTTTCAGTAATGCCGCACCTCCCTTAAGATATCTTACTTGGGCTTTCCATCGAGGAATATTCGGGAGATAGGTAAGTCGATTGGACTCATTCCATCTCCTATATCCCTTGGCTTTGCTCGATAAGGATGTGTCTTTAAAGGCATGTGTGGGGGCTTACCCCCTCTCCAATGTCCTTGTACTTTAAGTCCATATGTCCTATAGTTGATTCCTTGAGTTAGAGTCTTGTAATTTTTGAGTTTTGAAGGAATAAAGAAAATTTGTTTCAACTTCTCTTTATTTTGCCATAGATGAATGCTTCTGGGCTGTAATGTTGCGATCCGAGAGGCTGCCTTCTCTCTGACCACTTGTCCTTCTGCTTTGGTTGGCTTCTTCTGAGAACTTGCCTCCCTTGGGTCGGCGAGAAGCTTGTGAAGGCTCGATGGTATGAAGTTTGCAATGAAATTTTTTCTCCTTCGAGCTTTTGGACTTGGAGGAGAGGACCCTTGATTGTTCAAGGCTTGAAAGTCAAGGCTTTTGCTCTCCCTTGAGTTTTTAGACCTAGAGGGGGGAGCTTTTGGTCAGTTGAAGTCGATGTCCTATCTCCCCTTTGGGCTTGGTAGGCTCAGAGGAGAAGGTCTCCAGAGACTCAGTTATCCTTTGCTTGAGATCTTGAGAAGTGCTTGGGCTAGAGTTGAAGTACATTGCGATCTCTTAAGCTTGGAGAAGACAGATATGGTGGCATGGCCTGAGGCATAGAGCTCTCTTAGGGGTTTTTCAAGATTCTTCAACCGATGTGGGTTTACTCTTATCTGAGGCTCGAAGTCTTCCACCTCTAGAGATGGGACAGTCGAGACTTTCAAGTATGGTGATCCGATCTGTGGCGAGTTAACTCACCCAGGGCTTCTAGAAGGCACAGTGGCCTAGCTTGAGGCATGGAGCTCTCTCAAGGCTTCTCAAACTTCTTCAATTGGCATGGGCTTACTCTTATCTAAGGCTCGAAGTTTCCTCCTTAGGAGGCGGGATGGTCGAGACTTTCGGGCATAGTGACTTGGCCTAGGGCGTGTTAGCTCACCTAGGACTTTCAGGAGGCGTGGTGGCCTGGCCTGAGGCATGGAGCTCTCTCAGGGCATTTTCAAGTCTTTTAGTTAGTGTGGGCTTGCTCTTGCCTGAGACTCAAAGTCTTCCACTTTTAAAGGTAGGACAGTCAAGACTTTTGGTCTTGGTGATCCGGCTTGGAGTGTGTTAGCTCATCTAGGGCTTCCAGGGGGCATGTTGGCCAGGCCTGACTTGAGATTTTACTACTTCGAACTGTTTCATTTGACAATGTTCTTTGACATAGAAAAATTGGAGTTTTATTGCCAAATCAGCTTTTACAAAATACTCCTTACTAATAGTAAAGTCGAAGATTGGCAGAATTCTAGGTTCGGATAGAGGTGTCCCATCCAACTACTCTAAATGGTAGGTCTGAGGCGTATTGCCTCGGTAATATGGTACAGTCCTTCCTAATTAGGCAAGAGCTTTTCTTGTTCAATGGGTTGGCTAACTTCAATTCTTCTGAGTACCAGGTCTCTGGGTCAGAAGTGCTTCTCCTTCACTCTAGAGTTATAGTAATGAGCGACACATTGACGATATGCCGTCATTCAAACTCATACCTTCTCCTAAACTTCCTTCAGAAGATCTAGGTCCGCCTACAAATCTTTTAAATTCTTCTGTGCATGGAAGGTCTCTACCCAATACCAAGATAGGCCTATATCCATAGGGATGACTGTCTTAGTTCTGAAAAGCGAGGTTGAATGACATTTCACTCATCGGACACTGATGCTTAGTGTGATGGCCCAAAGAATACTGTACAGTTTGTCTACCTAGGGTCTCTTGGCCTTGTCCAGCTGAGTCTTCAAATCTTGAAGAATGGTCTGATTGGTTACTTCAGCTTCTCTATTAGTTTGGGGGTGCTCAATGGAGGTGAAGCAGTGGTTAATGTGAAGCTCTTGACCAAACTTATGGAAGGAGGCATCATCGAACTACCAACCATTATCAGTTATGATGATCCGAGGTAGACCAAAGTGATAGAGGATATTTCTCTAAGTGAAATCACTAGCGTTCTTCTTAATGATTTGGAGGAGTGGTTCGGCTTCAACCCACTTGGTGGAGTAGTTGATTGTCACTATGAGAAATTTTCTTTATCTGATGGCTGGTGGGAAAAGGCCAAGGATATCCATCCCTCACTGAATGAACGACCAAAGAGAGCCGATTGAAGAGAGGAGAGCCATTGGCAGATGTTGAATGCTTGAGTGTCGTTGGCACTGATTGCAACGCTTCACAAACTCGATGGCATTCTCATAGATACTGGACCAATAGTACCCTTACCATAGAACCTTATAGGCTAAGGCCCTACCTCCTAGGTGATTGCTGTAGATGCCTTTGTAGATCTCTCATAAGGTGTATTTTGCCTTAGAGGGTTGGAGATAGCAGAGGAGGGGCATAGAGTATGATTGTCCATAGAGCTTCCTCTCAGACATCAAGTATCGTGCGGACTTGATTCGAATCCTTCGGGCTTCAACTTGATCTTCTGATAGCAACCCCTCTAGCAAGTATCTGATTGGTGGGTCTATCTACTTGGGCTCATGGTCTACCTATGTCACTTGGATTGGCTCATCCTTGATGTTAGGTTTTTCGAGGGTTTTCAGATAGGCTGGCTTCCGAATGTTGGCACACTCTGAGGTTGCTAGTTTTGATAGCAGATCCATTTGGATGTTTCCATCCTAGGTGTCTACAAAATTTCGAATTTGTCGAAGGCAGGGATGATTTCTCATACCTTCCATAGGTATTTCTCCATGGAAGGCTCCTTAGCCTCGTATTCTCTATGAATTTGGCCGACCACCAGTTGAGAGTCACTGAATGCTTGGAGCTATGGGACTTCAAGCTCCTGGGCAAGTCTCAACCTGACCAAGTGCACTTTGTACTCCATCTCATTGTTTGAGATTTTAAAGTTGAAATGGAGAGCTTACTCCACCACAATACCGTCGGAACAGGCGAGAATTAATCCAGGTTTGATGCCTTTGATGTTGGATGATCCATCGATGTGTAGCATCTACAGATCGCAAGTGCTAAGGTGGAGGATTCCGATGGGCACTCATATTCTTCAAGAAGTGTATACTCCACAAGAAAATCAGTCGGAACCTGAATCTTAATTGATGGATGGGGTCAATAATGAATGTCGAACTCTTTGAGCTCTTTGGTCCACTTGGTCAATCTCTCTGAGATATCAAACTTCTATAGGACTTGCCTCAGGGGTTGATTGATCAGTATGGTGGAGTGTGCCAAAAAGTAGAGTCGGAGCCTTCACATCGAGATCATCAAGGCATAGATAATTTTCTCTATCTCGAGGTATCTAATCTCTGTATCTCTGAGTATTGTACTTGTGTAGTAGATACACTACTATAAAATGGGGCTGCAACAGCGATTGAAAATCACTATCGTAGTCAAAAAAATCACTGCTATAATCTACGGCTTATTGGAAATAGGCAATTCAAAGCATATATATATATTTTATAGTGGAAGTAGTTGATTAAACTATTTAATCTTCTACACATACTTTAAATCAGATATAAACTATCTTTCTAAGGATCTATAATATGAAAATATTGCACAAACAAATTTGATCTGAAAGAAACACTGCATCGATCGTATCGATGTCCTAAATCAGATCTAACGCTTAGATCTGATCCGATGAGTTTAGAATTCATTACCTGATTATGAATCGATGATCACCACTACTGATATGATAAGAAATCTTTCCTGATGTCGAATAGCCACACAACGTGTTCAGCCTTTACAGGTAATCCACTTGAAGCCCCAAGCAGATCGTCCTTCGCAGGAGTGCTAGCTTACGATGAAGGATCTGGATGGTTGATGGAAACTTCTTTCTTCAAATCAAATGGATACCTCTAGATCAGAAGAAGGCGCTTTTCAAAGAGGAGATGGTGTGGAAGAAGAAAATAAAACTCTTTTATTTTTTTCTCTCACAAAATAGGAACTAGAAAACCTTAGAACCCCTACCCTAGATCTCACACCCCAAAGAGGATCTTCTTCCCCTTTTTCTCACACATAGACACCACCCCTCTTTCTTAGATCTCTCATGCCCTCTCTAAAAATTTCTCACACCAAATCTGAAGTTATTTGGTGCACAAAAACTAGCCCTTCTTAAAGGTGGCATCCCATGTAGTGTTTGGATAATCTGGTTCAGCTTCAAAATAGCCTTTGATCTTATCATGAATTCAAATCAAATTTGAATTTTATTTTAAATTAAATTTAATCTACACATAAGGAACTCAGAAAAAAGAGTGATACAACTTAGATTGACACAAAAAACATCACACAAAAATTTGTTTGCATGTGAGAAAGAAGGCTGGTCGGTGGCAATGAAGAGTCCCACAAAATTTGGACTCTTGGTTTAAGCTTGATTTCAAACCAATTCAAAGTCAAACTTGAACTAACCAAATTTTGATCCAAAGAGAATCAGAAGAAAGCATCACACACCTTCTAGACACAAAAAATTCCATGTGAAAACCAATTTCACGTGTGGAGAAAAATAGGGCATAGTGAAAGGTGGCGCATGGGGTGTTCTTGTTCCATTCAAATTTGAGTTTGCATTCATTTCTAATTAGGTTCTTGATCCAACCAATTAGGTTAGATCCAATTAGATTACCTAATCTAATTAGATAATAAATAGTCTCGATTAAATTCTAATCAAATTAAAATTAATCGAGCTCAACTTAAGAATCAAACACCTTTAGCAATTAGGTCATCTCATAACCTAATCGGATTAAACTAAATTGAATTCTATTCAATTAGATTTAATCCAAACTTTAATGCTCAATCAAATTAAGTTAATTAACAATCTAATCACTAATCAATCTTTCTATAATTCACCAATAATTAGCGAATTAAGTTATTATAACTTTTGTACAAGGTTAATCATCAATCGAATTGATGATTAAATCCTAGAATGATTCTCAATCATTGATCAGCAATATGATCAGTCGGAAACTTCTTTTGAGTGTGATCCTATGGGTTCGAACCTAAGTCGGTAGCACAGAAATAACTTCATAAACTAATCGATGTAATCATTTAGCAATGGGATCCGACGTCCGGATAGGTCGAAAGATTGGAAAGCATTATTCATGAACCTATCACTACAAAAATTTAATTTTTACGATGAAATTTTTATCGCTAAAATTCATATTTTTGTCGCTAAAAGTATTTACGATGAAATATATCGTCGCTAAAAGTTTGTAGAGAAAGCCTCGTAGCAAAAGACCTTAGCGATGAAAGATTTTATTTCATCGTAAAAATAGTCAACCTAGACGACGAAGTAATCACTGTATTAACGATGAAATAATTCTGTCGTAAGAGCTTAAATTTTCGTTGCTAAAATTGCAACGAAAATAATTTTATCATAAAAAATAATTTTTTATTTTTATTTTTTATTTTAACGATGAAAATTGAATTTCATAATAAATATTAGCGATAAAAATAATTTTGTCGCTAAATATAGTGATTAAAAAAATATCCTCTTATTTTTGTGATGAAATTTTCTTTGGTCGTAATTTTTTGTAACGAAAAAAAATTTCATCGTAAAAAATGGCGACGAAATTTTTATTTCGTCGTAAAAATGGCGACGAAAAAATTATTTTATCGCAATAATTGCGATGAAATAAATTTTTGTCACAATTTTTGTGATGAAATAAAATTTCATCGCAATTTTTGTGATAAAAAAAAATTTCATCGCAATTTTGGTGATGAAATAATTTTTTTCGTCGCAATTGTGTGTGACAAATAAAAATTTCATCGCGATAATGGTGACGAAATAAAAATTTTATCATGATAATTACGATGAAATAAAAATTTATCGCAAAAATATAATGCTTTGAGCAACCAATTAAACGAGTTGTTTGACCACTTATCAAGTGTCTTCATGTATAATAACTTTATTACGACGGATAACAGAGAGTACTTCTTACAACCAGGATAAACATTACTTTGTGCATCTCTTAATAGACGCTCGAATCTATCATTTATAGATATGTTACTGTCCTGTTCAGCTTCTTGTCTCAGAATGGGATGCTGATGTTCTGCTCTCGCTTCTACATTTACTTCAAATAATTCTGGATGGAGATCCTCTAAAATTTCTCTATCTTCTGCACCGAGTGTTTGTCTTTCACGACTGCATGATCCACCGACTGACGACGGATTTATAGGACTCCTGGACAATATGCTCGAGCTAGTCGGCAAATCTACACCATGACAAGTCCATCTCTTGTAAGTCACATCTATACCGTATTCGTATAAATGATTCTGAATGTCCGATAAGGTACACCAAATAAATT
>KE505344.1:247582-260544 GCA_000441515.1 Elaeis oleifera | reverse complement strand
AAGAAGATCAGAAGAAGGCATCACACACCTTTTGGAATAAAAATTTCATGTGAAACTAATTTCATGCATGGAGAAAAGCAGGGCGCAGTGAAAGGTGGCACATGGGGTGTTCTTATTCCATTCAAATTCGAGTTTGCATTCATTTCTAATTAGGTTCTTGATCCAACCAAATTAGGTTAGACCCAATTAGATTACCTAATATAATTAGATAGTAAATAATTTCAATTAAATATTAATCAAATTAGAAATTAATCAAGCTTGAATCAAAAATTGAACACCCTTAGCGATTAGGTCATCACATAATTTAATCAGATCAAACTAAATTGAATCCTATTCAATTAAATTTAATCCAAACTTCAATGCTCAATCAAATTGAGTTAATTAATAATCTAATTACTAATTAATTCTCTTATAATTTATCAATAATTGATAAATTAATTTATTATAACTTTTGCACAAAGTTAATCATCAATCGAATTGACGATTAAACTCTAGAATGATTCCCAATCGTTGATCAGCCACATGATCAGTTGAAAACTTCTTTTGAGTATGACTTTATAGATTCGAAACTAAGTTGGTAGCATAGAAATAATTTTTGAACTAATCGTTGTAACCATCTAGCAATGAAACCTAACGTCCGGATAGGTCGAAAGATTGCAAAGCATTATTCATAAACCTATTGGCATATGGTAACGTATAATTCATCCCTTTGACCCTAATGCTCGAGGTGATTTGGAGTTTAATTGTCAAACCTAGATTAGTCAACCACATTATGATTCAACCTTTCAAATCCATCACATAGATTATCTTGGCTAAGATTTTACTAAATTGAAACACACTGATGCATTAACTCCTACTTATTTGGAGGGGTCAATTCTATCTTGACTCACACACAGACTTTGTAAGTACTTAACTGTACCTAAAAATCTTTCGTCACTGAATTAAAAATTCAGATAGCCAGACACCAAAGCATAGTGAGTTGCTTGCAAGTCACCGTGGTGATCTCAAGTCAGAGGGACACTTATACCCATATCCTTCTCGATCTACTTTTGACAGCAAAGTATCCGATAGTTGGTCACGTTCAATGAGATGTACTCTTATATCTACTCAATAAACGCTATTGTCTTAGTAATAGCGTATCACTTGGTCACGAACTTATTTTAAAGACTAAATGATATGCCCTCCTATATCGATCAGGATAGTCCTAAGGATTTTATCATAATAATTGGAGTTTATTAAGAAGATGTATACTATTTGTGATGAAAAGTCAAATAACAAATTTATTAATTTATCAATTCATATATATTTATACTTTTTAACATAACCGTCAACAGACTGACGATTGACTTTGGAATATAATTTTCAACAAGCAGTTCGTCAATCACTGCATTGTGACCGTCACCGTAGACTATGACTGTGGTTTGTCAACCATTGCCATTATGATCATCGCCGTAGGTCTATGGAGTGGTTCTTGCAGTGGTTGTGTCAACCACTGCCATAGATAAGGTATGACAGTAATTTTACAACCACTGCTATAGCAAAGCTATCACAGCGATTGTCCAACTACTACCGTACAAGCTCTACAGCAATGGTTGGGCAACCGCTGCCATATGTACTATGGCAGTGGTTGCCCAACCGCTGTCGGAATTCGTACGGCAACGGTTTATAAACCACTGCCATAGATTACTACAGCAGTGGTTGTACTACGGCAATGGTTTATAAACCACTGCCATAGATTACAACCACTGCTATAGCAAAGCTATCACAGCGATTGTCCAACTGCTACCGTACAAGCTCTACAGCAATGGTTGGGCAACCGCTGCCATATGTACTATGGCAGTGGTTGCCCAACCGCTGTCGGAATTCGTACGGCAACGGTTTATAAACCACTGCCATAGATTACTACAACAGTGGTTGTACTACGGCAACGGTTTATAAACCACTGCCATAGATTACTACAGCAGTGGTTGTACAACCACTGCCATAGCTTGATCTGATTGAACATTATCGACCAATAGCATAAATTTATTATTTTTTATCTGATAGATGCAGTTCAATATATAATTACTCAAACTAAAACTTACAAGAATCAAAAATTTCATATAAAACTTAATAACAAGCACAATATTCTTAAATACTCAAATTTATTACAATACAGTTAATAAGCATAATATACATCAAAATCAGCCAAATCATCATTCTCCTCTTCAAGCATCTCGTCATCATCAGAACACGCTATAATAGGATCAGGAGGGGCTATAGCAAGAGCGAGAGAGGCTGGAGCTAAAAAGCTAGCCAACATATCTTGAAACCTCAAAAAATCACCTCCAAGAGTAGTGGAGAGTTGTGTCACCATTGCGGACATAATACTTTATAGCTGGTCTATACACTCTTCAACCTGAATTGCACACTGTTGAGCCTGAGCTGCTTATGCCAAAGCCTCATCAAGCTGCTCCCAGCTGACGACCTCCAAAGCCTGTGAGGAAATACTCGCCTTAGATCAGTAACTGGTCGGTATATGCCCGTGCCTACAACGAACCCTTCTAGAGTGTTCAGATCTCAAGACCTGAGATAGATGATCATGGGGGCCAAAGGTGTCCGGGCCCTCGCTCCCAAGTGCGTCTAACTGCTTCTGCAATTACAAATTCACATAGAATCTCAAAAAATTTCGATAGGATAATGGCTATAATGTTAACTTTCCCAAAATTTTTTAGTAAACTTGTGAGACAAATAGCAAAAAATATTGCCCACAATCATAGGGCAGATTCTCAAACAATCAATAAATCCTAAGAAATCCTACTACCACACACATTGTCAAAGCAAAATGAGTTAATCTTAAGAAATGCTATAACATTTCGTTATTACTTACAAAATCCTCCCGACCGTGGCATTCGTTGGCCTCCCCTTCTTTTCTATATGACTCGAACGGAAGATGGCGCTATGGTTGGGCATCACCCCTTCTCTCATCAGCTACAACAATCAATTAGCTTGTTAGAAATATGCAAAATTAATAATTTAATAACTTATAAACTAAAGATCAGAATTCATTATCTATCTATGCACATGACTAGCCATAGATTCATGGCCGAGAGTGTGCGTGTACTCCTAAGCAGTCCGATTCTCACAGTTCTGACAAGATACAGCCTAAAAAGTATTTAAATCATATAGGTTAAACTAATACAATTATCAGTATAATGAAAAATTCATAAGTTACAAATTAAACCTGAAACTTCTGACTCCTCCAATGCCTGACTATCCCCTCCCACATAGATGGGGGACAATCCTTGATTCAAGGAATAAGCTCTGAATCTGTCCTTATGGTGATCTAGCCACCCTTTGTGGAGCTTGACCTTGTAGTTCTGGTACAACTCCCCAATCTTCTACAGTGAGACATCTCGAGCCCTCTCATGATCTAAAAAATCGGACCCCCTCTGCACAAATTATCAGAAGTTAGTTACGAAATTATTCTAATCAAACATAGTGTAAACATATCACATGCATATATATAAGATACACTTACCCAAATCTCCTTCCACACCTGATCTTTGATACCAGCGTCCATCAATTGCCAGTCTACGGGCAGTACGAAAATGATATCAGACCGCCTCATAGGCATACTGAAGAAGGAATGCATCTCCTGCACATTCTCCCCTACTGGCTTCCCCTCTGCATCGTACTCCACCATAATCTGATGCTGGTGATTCCACACACATGACATGCATGTGGGACCATAAAAGGTCCTATCTGTTGAGGATGTCTGGCCAAGATACTACCTCTATAAGATATTTTGATACCACACATCATAGCAGGAAGAAAGAAAAATAAAACAGAAACACAATCAAATATGTGGACTAGCCAAAAGGCTCACCTTCATGGGGCATGTAAGCTTCATTATGAAAGAGAAAAATTATAAGAGAAGATCATATCTTCAACCCTCATACACTCAATCTCTCCCTCACAAGAAGCTCTTTCTCACAAAGCCTCTCTCTTGGAAGACCCTTTGAACCCCTGAAGCGATTGCTGTCTGCTACCTGACAGTTTATCTGAAGCACCCCTATCTCTGCTCTCTATCGACTCCTCTCGATCTACTGCTGCTCTGGGTCCTCGATCAAATACACCATGCCGTGCTGTCCTTGTTTGCTGCCATAGGCCCTTTTAAAGAACTGAATCCAAGCCCTGATTGGATCGGATATGCATTTCAATTATCACCCGAACATACCTCTGAACCATTAGATCTTGATCAGCTCATCCCTGGGCCATTCGATCGTGCCTCATCACATGCTACATGCCCACTGGTCTCCCTAGAACCGCCGACAACCATTCGATCATGATCAAAATCATCTGCAACCATCCGATCGTGCATCGATCCACGAAATAGTATCATGGATCACGAGAAATGGCTTCGAAATACTGCCGATCCATGGTGGACTGTGAGAAGCGGGCAGGAACACCCGTTCGACCCACCGCAGCCCCCATGGACCACCAGTCCATGCATCGGGCGTGGACCGCAGGAGAGTCCCGCACGGGCCATGCCTATGCATGCCTGCCTAGGCCTGGGCCACACACCACGCGTGCCCACATGTCCGTGAGCTGGGCCGCGCACTCACGGCCAGCCCATGCACCACCGCACGCACTCACTCTGTCGGCCCACCGTCGGCCTCCGTCGCTTCCATCTCCGTGCAGATTTTCTTCAACCGTAACTTCTTCATCTTGACTCCGTTTAGGCTGATCTTGGGCTCGATGGACTCCGTTTGTCATCGAAAACCTCATTGTAGGCTCAGTGTGAATTGAATCTTGAGACATCAAATCTTAATAATCTCCATCTTGACTCGACATTTGGCCTTCTCCTAACTCTAAGAGCTTCTGGATCTTCTCGCCCCTATGCCCTGAGGCAATCGCCTACTAATCATGGATGGACAAATATAAAAGTTGAGCCAAGCCGCTCGATCCCATCTCCATCATATGGTATGCTCCTTTTGACTTGAGACCTACTCAGGGTATCATCCTGTGGTAATAAAAATTTCACCTTATGATATCGCCTCTTATCCTCCCAAGCCTCGCATCTCATGTCCGATCTATCTCCACATGGAGCTCCACCTCGCTCTGAGCTCCTCTTAGCTCCTGAAGCTCCACCTCATACTGGGCTCTCCATTAGGTAGTAATGTCCTTTCGTCCTCTTCTTCCTTCTAAAAAATCCTATCACCATACAACACCTTCAGGATTCTTCTACCAGCTATCGTCCTATAGCCTTTCGAATCTAGTCTGCTTAGTGAGATAAGATTTCATTTGAAATCAGATATGTATCGAATCTTTCTCAATCTTCTCATTGTACCATCATGTATCCTCCAGCTAACCATCCCGATGCCTTTGATCGCACAGTTCGATCCATCCGATAGATGAACAATACCCTCACTGCTCTCTAAGGAGTCAAACTGCTTCTTTCTGCAACATACATAATAGGTGCATGCAGAATCTAAAATTTACTATTGGAAAGAAGTAGATACCTCATCAGGTATCTCTAGGACATCATCCTCTAACTCGCTACTAGCCATTGCTACAGTAGCCCTCGTCTGATCCCTGAGTTGAGGGCAATCTCTGACTAGATATCCCAACTCATTACACCGATAACATCTGATTTTGCTCAAGTCCCTCATCTTGGACTTGGACCACCCTCGTTGCGATCTTCTGTCTATCCATCTACCGCCTCCTATTCTCCCAAAATCGCTAAAGCTGATCTGTCACCGTCTGAACTTGAAGTTGAGTTCTTCTTAAGAATCTTATTCTAAAGAATCACCGTGGTGACCTCATCCATCTTGATGGTACTCTTTCTCACTAGAAGAGTAGTCACCAAAGACTCATATGAAGGGAGAAGTGATGCTATCAAGACCAATGCCCTGATCTTTTCCTCAACTTTCTCACCAATATTGAGGAGGTCAGTGAGGATCTTTTGAAATAGCTGAGATGCTTCTGCACGTTCTGTCCCTTAGTTATATGCAGTTGGTAGAACTGTCTCTAGAGGAAGAGAGTATTAATAAGAGACTTCGCCATGTACAAATTCTCAATCTTTGACCACAGCACCGTCGGAAAAGTCTCACCAAGCACATAGATCATCACATCATCTACTAAGTACAAGCAGATCGTACTCACTGTCTGTATCGAGAGCCACCTCCAATCCTGTACCTCCATGATAGTCGACTTTTCTTCACACAAGAGAGTATCGATCAATCCTTGCTGGATGAGCACATCCTTCACCCTTGCTTGCCATAAGAAAAATTACTCTTTCCATCAAATTTGTTGATCTCCATCTTGATTGAGCCCATCTTCTCCATCTTCAATCTTGCTCACCATCATCGCAATTTGCATTTTGGTACCGTCTCACTCTCATACCACTTGTTGAGGATGTCTGGCCAGGACACCACCTCCACAGGATCTTTTCGATACCACACATCATAGTAGAAAGAAAGAAAAATAAAACAGAAATATAATTAAATACGTGGATCAGCCAAAAGGCTCACCTCCATAGGGTATGCAAGCTTCACTATGAAAAAAAAAATCACTAGAGAAGATCACACCCTCAACCCTTGTTGGGTATGCAAGCTTCACTATGAAAAAGAAAAAATTACAAGAGAAGATCACACCCTCAACCCTTGTACACCCAATCTCTCCCTCACAAGAAGCTCTCCCTTACAAAATCTCTCTCTAGAAAGATCCCCTGAACCCTTGAAGTGATCGCTGTTTACTGCTTGACAGTCTGTCTGAAGCACCCCTACCTCTACTCTCTGTCGGCTCCTCTCGATCTACTACTGCTTTGGATCCTTGATCGAACATACCATGCCATGCTGCCCTCTCTTCGCTGCCATAGGCCCTTTTAAAGAATTGAATCTAAGCTCTGATTAGATCGGATATGCACCGTATCACCCGAACACACCTCTGAAATGTCAGATCTCGATCAGCTCATCTCTAGGTTGTTCGATCGTATCTCATCGCATGCTACATACCCACTAATCTCCTTAGAACCATCGACAATCGTCCGATCGCAATCAAAATTATCCACAACCACTCGATCGCATATTAGTCCATGAAATAGTACCATGGACCATGAGAAATGGCTCTGAAATGCCACCGGTCCATGGTGGACCGCAAGAAGCGGGTGGAAACACTCGTTTGATCCATCGTGGCCCCTATGGACCATCGGTCCACACACCGTGTGTGGATCACGTGAGAGTCTAGCCTACCTAGGCCTGGGCTGTGCACTGCGCATGCCCACGCATCCACATGCTGGGCTATGCGCTTACTCTGCTAGCCCATTACCAGCCTCCGCCGTTTCGATCTCCGTGTAGACTTTCATCGATCATAACTTCTTCATTTAGACTCCATTTAGGCTGATCTTAGGCTTGATGGACTCTATTTGTCATCACAGTCTTTATTGTGGGCTCAGTGTGGATCAAATCTCGAGGCATCAAATTCTAACACTATCCGATGAAATACCCTATGGTAGGTGACTAGATGATGCAACTGCAATGAAAATACATTATTAATATATAAGAGTGTGCAATAACTAAAGAAAAATAAATAAATAATTGATACAATGAAAACCTACTCTTATTGAGATCGCATGGCATGGATGCCAGTGGAGCCTCATCGATGGGTAGAGTATATGCCGGAGTAGTATAGGCTGGCAGCATGGCTGTTGGTGGAGGCTCAGATGTATTAGTGGAAGGAGTATGTGTCTATGGAGCCGATACCGATGGAGCCTCAGATGTGGAGGTGGATGGAGTATGCACCGACAGTGGCTCAAATGCAGGGCTTTGCATAGTTTATGTTGGAAAATGTGTCCTAAAGTCAATCATCAATCTGTTGATGATTGAGCTCATTATAAATTATATAAAATTATTATTAATAAAATTATTAATATTTTATCATAAATTATGCACCTTCTTTATTAAACTTCTATATTATGATGAAGTCCTTAGAACTACTTCCAATCGATAAAAGAAGATTTATCGTGTAGTTCTTAAATTAGTTCGCGATCAAACGATGCGTTATTAACTAGG
Source organism: Elaeis oleifera (assembly GCA_000441515.1). Lineage (NCBI taxonomy): Eukaryota > Viridiplantae > Streptophyta > Magnoliopsida > Arecales > Arecaceae > Elaeis > Elaeis oleifera. Next base: position 252,490 of record KE505344.1, on the reverse strand, counting down.
ATAATAATATTCATCAAGTGTAGGTCATTGTGTGCCATATGGATTAGTTGTCTTCGTAACTAAGGAGTGTGGAGACACTGATATGGTATGCAGATAAATGTAAGAATATATTTTACCGAACATGATTCAACTACAGAGCACTCTGTTGTCAAGAGTAGCTCATGAAGGATATGGGTATAAATATCCCTCCGAACTATGATCACCACAGTGACTTACAAGTAACTCACTGTGCTTTGGTGTCGGACTATCTGAATTTCTAATTCAGTGATGAAAATTTTTAGGCACAGTCAAATACTTGTAAAGTTGGTGTGTGAATCAAGATGGGATTGACCGCTCTTAGTTCAGGAGTTAGTGCTACATTGTGTTTCAATTCAGCAAAACCTTGGCCAAGGTAATCTTTGTGAAGAGTCATAGGATTTACGAGGTTGAGACACATTATGGATGTACTAATTAAGAGTTGACAGTTTAACTCTGAGTCATCCCGAGTATTGAGGATCAAAGGAATGAATTACACAGTAACCATATACCAAAGGTTCTTGAATATTACTTTACAATCATTCGTCCTATCCGGATGTCGGATACCATTGCTAGATAGTCACTTCGATTAGTATAGATATTTATTCCTGTTCTATCAGCTTAGGTTCGAATCTAACATAAAAAAAATTTCTGACTGATCAAGTGATTGATCAATGATTGAGAATTGTTTAAGGATATAATCGTCAATATGATTGATGGTTAACCTTATGCAAAAGTTACAATGAAATAATTTGCTAAAAGTTAGTAAATTATAGAAAAATAATTAACAATTAGATTACTGATTAGCTTAATTTGATTGAATAATGAGATTCAGATCAAGTCTAATTGAATTAGATTCAATTAGGTTTGATCCGATTAGGTTATGAGATGACTTAATCGCTAAGGATGTTTGATTCCTGATTTGATCAAAATTTGAACTTGATTAATTCTTGATTAAATTAGAATTTAATTAAGCTGATTAGGTGTCTAATTTGATTAGGTAGATTCATTCAATTAGATCAAATCAAATCTGATTTGGATGAGGACTGAATTGGATTGAGTTGGATTGAATCAAATTCGAATGGCTTTGAATTTCATACTCACCCTTGCACCACCTTACTCCACATCTTGTTTCTCATCGCAAATCCAAAATTTGCATAAGAAAACTCCACGCCATGAGCCCTCTTTGATGCCCTCCCTCGATAAGGATAGGAGTGGTTTAGTTTGGATTCAAAACAGGTTTTGAATTTGAATGAAAACTAATCTTATCTTTATCCTCATCAACCACTTGATCGCCCACAATTGAAACCCTTATTTTTGTGCAACAAAGGCATGGGATTACCATGAGAAATTTGAGAGATTTCATCGAGAAAATTGTGTGGGGCATGAGGTCTTGGGTGGCGCATGCCTTCCTTAGCATGTGTGATAGAAGAGAGCCGGCTCCTTTTGGGTGAGTGGCCTAGATTCTAATCTAGGGTTTTGGGTGAGTGAAAAACAAGAGAGAAGAAAGTTTTCCTCCCTCATTCCACCATTACCTTATTCTCCTACTCCCTCATTCCACCATTACCTTATTCTCCTAATCCATCTTCGACTTCAGAAGAGTCTAAGAGATCGAAAGAGGTGTGCATATTAGCCATCAAAAAGATCTCTGCGCAAGCTAAGACTCTCGAGAAGATTGATCATCATTAGGGCTTCGTGTGGATATCCCGTAGAGGTTAGACATCCTGTGCAGCTATGAGCAACCAGCAAGATCTTAGATCTATATTTTTAGTTGCGATGATCAGCTACCTACACTCAGGTATCGAGTTTTAAACTCAGATTATATATAGATTTAATCTACTGTTGCATCGATATGATCCATGCTCGCTGATTTTTAATTTAAATTTTATATATGCTGTATATCACATCATAGATCCTAGTGTAGGTGTTTTAGATTTAATCTATTGCATGCTAATTAGATTAAATAGTTTAATCTGATTTGCTTCCCCTACGAACATTTAAAAAATGCATGCTTGAAATGTGTATAGTTTTCTTCAGTCTATCGAGGAGCTGGGGTGAAAGCTAGATGGTGTTTCGGTATCATCGTGACCTACAATGTTAATGAATACTATTGTCCTCAGAAATGATTTTGATAATTATAAATATTAGAGTATATTTCGATACTAACATATTTTAAGTATGTCAAAGAATAGTTTTGTAGAGAAAAAGATCGTTGAATGACTCTGAATATAATTAAAGATTAATTGAATCAAAAAAATTGATTTTGAAGACAATCGATACAAGAAAACCACCTTAAAGAATTCGAGCCGACCCACCCAAAAATCGAGCCGACTCTGATATGGTACGCACCTATTGTTTTGGCTTGGCACGTAGCTAAGTCGGCTCAAAGTGGATTCGAGCCAGCTCGATGTGGATCCGAGTTGCCTCTCTCAGGATGATAGAAAAGAGGTTTTTGGATTCTACTATCCCAGCCAGCTCGAAATAGGATCCGAGCTGGTCAGAAATGGGAAATGAGAACTAAATTTTGGATGAATGGAGTATTCGCATTTTTCTTAGGGCTGGAACTGGACTAAGCTGGGTCAGGCCACATCCGTACCAAGCCCGGTCCATAATTTTTTTATAGGCTTTGGGCCGGGCTTCACTTGAAAATTTTTTAAAATATGAGGCCCGAGTCTAGCCCAGGCCCAATCGGGCCGGCCCGAACCAAATGGGGCTGGCCTGAACCCAATCGGCCGGCCGAACCAAATCGGGCTGGCCCAAACCTAGGTTGTTATTTGAACATAGTAATCTTATAGGTATTGAATATTAAACAGCAAAGTGGAGCTTTCATTTAAATATTAAATAGCAAAGTATACAAGAGTTTTTGTTTTTTTTTTTGGTATAAAAAGTGGAGCTTTCACTTAAATATTAAATAGTAAAATATACAAGAGTTTGAAATGTACAATAGATGTTACGCAACTAAGCCAAAATGGCACTATAAAAAGGATAACAACATTGCGCCTTGAACTAGTATTGATGTAGAGCATCCAGAAATCTTAGGTAAAACTGCTAGGGGAAAGATATCGTTGACCTGTAGTTCTGGGATAAGGCAACGAAGCAATAACAATGATCGACCATGAAATACAAATTAGAATTCATCAGCAGCTGAATTCAGATATTGCTTAGGGTAGGATAGGCTGTTTGAAGACATAGCCATATCAGTAATATTTGAAGCTGAAAATAAGTGTTTGACACCTTGTTGTGAAGAAGATCCTTGAAGTGAAACAGCAGTCCTTTGATTTGGCAAATAAGCTGATTATTCTTATCTCCTTTCTGCACCTGTTTCTACATGCTAACACATGTATTACAGTAATCCAGCTTCATCATCAATTGAACCAAAACTCCTCCCAGTTGTGCCGTTGCATGATTTGAGCCTGTATATGGGTCATTGAATAACCATCTTGGAGTTGACCTGCTGTAAATAAAACCATATATGCAGATGTGTGGATAATGAAGAAGTTGTAAAACAGTGAATAAAAGGGGATGCAGAAATTGTAATGGATAAAGGAACAAGCTCTGATTCCACCAAGCTTGTAGAGGCAGTAAGATCGACACCAGCAAACCCTGTACATTATCTGTTGATAAGGAAGACCAACCCTGTACATTGTTATGGATATATAATGGGATAATAAAAGCTTGATGCGAATTGATTTTGATCTAAAAAAAAAGTAAGTTAAGGAAACATTACTTCATTTCTTATTTAGATCTCAAAGTTATGACCCTTATGACATTTGTTAAGACATTTTTCCTTAAAATAAGACTCCAAATGATACATGTTCATGTAACAAAAGAAAAGAACTTAGCAATTTTGTCCTTTTGCATTTTTTTTTGGTAGAACCTGAAGCCAAAAGCTCCCTATTCAAAATAAGGTTCAGAAACAGAGTTCAAAGATGTGATTACAATGGTTAAAATATTACCCAGGACATTAACCCACATACCCTACACGAATATATAAGCCAATCAGCAAAAACCATGTTCAAACAGAATGCTGATACCAGGAGAACCTATGTACATACATATCCCAATAGTTTCTACCTCAAGACTTCAGAAATCATCCAAAATGGAGAATCCCAAGTAAGTGGCAGTTTAAACAGAATCTGCATGTAGATCTTCCTGTTACTCCAGTCTTCTTTTCTAGTTTTGCCACTATGGTCTTCCTGCAAAATAACAGCCAATTCATATGGAATAGCCTAATTAGTGCCTGAAGAAAATCTATTTGTTGAGCTAATTTGCCAATGAGATCATTAGTGCCCATCTCGTCTGACACTTATCACGCACTAGTTATTTGAGGAGAAAAAGGGAAAAGAAGAAGCAGCTATATACTTCTGCATTCAAGTTGTGATATACTCAACTATCTTCAAAAAACTTAATCAATCAGAATGTAATATAGTCATTTTTTAATTACTTAAAGAAAGAGATTGATGAGCTCATAGCAAAATACAAAAAGCAACCTTCTTTTCATTCATCTATTATCATGAAAATCTGCATTTAGAATAAACTAAATAATTAGAAGATGAAGAAATTTAAATATGAAAATTTGTAACTTCACATGGATTAAAATAAATTTTAAAGATACAAAAGAAAAATCATATTCTTGACAACAGAACTAAAATACAAACTAAAAGATCATTACCACCACTAATAAATCCTAGGCTAACTAAGATCGAGAAATAGAAAGCCCCAGAAGAATCTGAGAGTCTATCTGAACCCCAATAAGAAGGAGAAGAAAAAAAAATCAATATTTTCAACAAACTGGAGTTTGAACCATAAGACCATTAACACCACATGCAATCCCATGATCTTATCAAGATTGTGAAAGAAAGAATCTGAATACTCTCCCAGAAACCTGACAAA
>KE505344.1:217481-247562 GCA_000441515.1 Elaeis oleifera | reverse complement strand
TTGAACCATAAGACCATTAACACCACATGCAATCCCATGATCTTATCAAGATTGTGAAGAAGAATCTGAATACTCTCCCAGAAACCTGACAAAAATGCTGATCTTTCAACCCAGATATTTTCAACCAACAATTTAAACTTAGCCATAAGTTCTAAATATAGACACCACACGAGAATCCAAGAACTCTATCCTATCTTTAAAAAATGAAAAATAAAATCAGACGATGGGGGAAGATGGAATCTTGGAGTCAATGATGGAGAAAAATCGAAAGATGGAAGACGACGAGGGATCTCTCCACCTGAGCGTCGTCGTCAGTCTCTATTTTTTAGTGAAAGATGGAAGTCGAAAGATGATGAAGGCCGCCGAAAGTTCGACGAACACCGATGGCTGATGGGTGAAGATAAGACACCCTCATTGGCAATAGGAGAAGATGAAGACGGCAATGGCCGGCAGATGGACAAGGACCATGGTCCATGGGTAGAGGCTAGGGCATCGAATGGAAATTTGGGAAGACCGAAGATGAAAGGTCAGGGGCTATCCGCTATTCCTATAATCCTATTCAGCTTAGGGAGGGTAACTCATAAAAGTTAAGAAGGGGCATGGAACCAGATCGGGCTAATAGGCTAAAATTCAGGATGGGTCTGGGTCAAAAATGATGGGCTGAACTTTGGATCGGGCTCGGACCTGGGCCGGGGCTAGGGTTGGGCCAGGGGTATACCTGAGCCCGACCCAAAAGATAAATAGACTCTATAATTCAGTCCAAAACCAACCTGAACTGTTTCGGGCCCAGCCCGAAGTCCGACCCAACCCGAAGTCCGACCCAAAGTCGGGCCAGCCCGAGCCCACTTCCAGCCCTATTTTCTCTAAAATCTAATATGAAATTGGAATAGAAATGAGACGGTCAGAAAAATAGTCACCAACATCAATGAAGCATAGCACCATCATCAGAGAAGATGAAAACTAAATGAGATTTAATAGGAAAAAAATAGTCAACATGATCATGAGAGATGGCAAAAAGTGGAACTAAGGATCCCATTCAACTAAGACTCACTACCGTAACAAAATTTTTTTTTAGTTAATTCTATTAGTCCACTCTCCAAAATTTTCTATCAAATCTATATCCATCCCTACGATAAATGATGAAGTAAGTAACTAGGGCCGCAACAATATTAATTTTAGATCTAGCATTCATCTAGGGTTCTAGTACGAGCATAATGAGGGTGAGAGAGGGTAGCAATTGGGGCCGAACTTGAAAGGGTCGGCAGTAGGCCGACGAGCACCGACGTGACTTTGGGAGGTTTGGTGTTAGACCGATGGGCAAAAAAGAGAGAGAGGACTGGTGACAGCGATGCTAGATCCGAGGGGTGGCTAGGCTGGGGGGCGGCTAGGACTTGAGAGAGAGAGAGATCGATCGTCGATAGTGGGGTGGGCCGATGGTGGTGCCAGATTCGAGGGGCGACAGTGGGGCGGGCCGACGGTGGGGTGGGCGGCATCATCGATGGGGGGGCTAGGGTTCGGATAAAGAGAGAGATTGCGAAATGAGGAGGTAGGATGCGGTGAATTTAGGTGACCCTATGGCAATGATTTTAAAACTGCTACCAAGGTTGCTACGGAACGACAGTGGTTGAGCAACTGCTACGATAGATCTATAGGAGTGACTATTACGCAACCGCTGCTATAGATGGAGAATATATATATATTTTTATTTTCTCTGAATATGATATAATTTAAATTAAATTTATCTTCATCATTTATTATCTAAATAACTATCATTAGAGTATCATCATAAAAGATAACCTCGATCCAATAGTCCTAGGTATATCGATCATTAAAATTAATTTGATGGTCATAAAAGATTGCATGATAATCTGATAGATAGAGATCACTGATGGATCCAAAAATTTACAATGATGATTTTGATGATATTTTTAATATACTATCAAAATTTTACTTCAATCAGATATTATTATCGTGATCAATTTAGCATGAGATGATTTGGACTGTTAAATAAAAATGAGTGATCAAAAGGCTAAACGGCATCCGTTATAAGATAATTTTTTAGATAAATAATTTTTGCTACTATTTTGATCATTTATACAGCGATGATCATAAAATTCAAACCGCATATATATGAACTATCCAAAACTATATGTCTCTTGATACTCATTCTTAAAGTTATTAAGTAATTATACTTGTACTTTTGTCAGATCTACTTAACGTGAATGGTTTATATATGTGTAGTTTGAATTTTATGATCATTACCATATAAATGATTAAATAATAGTAAAGATTATTTATCTAAAAATCACTTTAATCAAATTTTATTTGGTCTTTTGATCACTCATTTTTTATTTAATGATCAAAATCATTCTGTGCTAAATTGACTATGATAATAACATCTAATTGAAGTAAAATTTTAATAGTGTACTATAAATATCATCGAGATCATCATCAAATCATCATATGATTATTCGTAACCATCAAAATTAATTTATTGATCGACATAACTAGGATTATCGGATTAAGGTAGTCTTTTGTGACGATACTCTAATGATAATTATTTAGATAATAAATGATGAAGATAAATTTTAATTTAAAATTATATTATATTCAAAAAAATAAAAAAATTATATTCTACCTCTATAGTAGCAGTTGTGTAATAACCACTACTATAGAATCTATCGCAGCAGTTATGCAACCGCTGCCATATATTGTATAGCAGCGGTTTATCAACCACTACCATATCTCAATTTATGGCAGTGGTTAGAAAGAACTACTACCATATGTCTAAACTATAGTAGTGGTTATTTATAACCACCGATAACCATTGCCATAGATTTGACCTACGATAGCGATTATCGATAACCACTGCCATAGACTGACCTATGGTAGCAGTTATCTATAACTGCTGTTATAGATCCAACATATGGCAATGATTGGTGATAACCATTGCCATAGGTTCTATGGCAGCGATTTTGGAATCATTATCGTAGTAAGAGCTACCATAGGCTCTTATTGTAGTAGTGATAGGTTTTTACATTCCCTCCTCCTCCCGAACAAAGATTGAGCTAATAGGTGTGGGAGAAATGATGAGATATAGGCATAGCATCTCTCTAGTAGAGGGTTTGGTTAGGAGTGGGGTCGAGACAAGGTACTTCCAAAGCTGAACAAAGATGGTTTGATACTCTGCTGCCCACTGTAAATCCTTGATCGGCTTAAGGGTCTTGAAGAATGGGAGGCACTTTTCTGCTGACTTGGTCATGAATCTATTTAGTGCAGCCACTCATCTTGTGAGGCATTGCACTTCTTTTTGGATCTTTGGAGGTGATATCTCCATGATGGCCTAAATTTCTCCGTGTTCGCTTCAATTCCACGGTGGGTAACCATGAAACTCAAAAACTTGCCCATGGCTACCTTAAAGGTGCACTTGCTTAGATTAAGCCTCATGCGACACCTTCTCAAGGTCGAGAAAGTTCTCTCGAGGTATGAAATGTGCTGCTTCATCGAGCAGCTTTTCATCATCATGTTGTCCATATAGATCTCTATATTATGGCCAATGTGATCCTTGAAGACCTTGTTGACGAGGCATTAGTAAGTAGCAACAGCATTCTTCAAGTTGAAGGACATAATTTTGTAGCAATATAGCCCATGGTCCATGAGGAAGGAAGTCTTCTCCTCATCTTTAGGTGCTATCCAGATTTGATTGTATCCAAAGAAGGCATCCATGAAGCTGAGCATCTGGTATCCCATAGTGTCATCAATGAGCTGATCTATCCTAGGCAAAGAAAGCTATCTATTGGATAAGCTTTATTTAAATCAGTAAAGTCTATACGTACTCATCATTTGCTATTTGCCTTCTTAACGAGGACCATGTTCACCAGCCACTTGGGATAATCCACCTTGCGAATGAAGTCAGCTACCAAGAGCTTGTTCACCTCCTATTTGATGGCTTGTAGGTTCTTGAGGGTGAAGCTTCGCTTCTTCTACAGCACGGGTTGATGCGATTGGTCAATATGCAAATGGTGCACCATGACCTTCGGATCGACTCCAAGCATATTTTAGCTGATCATGTGAAGGTATCTACCTTCACTTGTAGAAAGTCTAGAAGCTTGGCATGGGAGGCTTCATCTTGCTACAACCCAATTTGGATGGTTCTGCTTAGGTCTGACTCATATAGGGAGGCCAAAATAAGTTGTTCAGCCAGCTCCCTACGCTATCGCCTTCCTCCATTATTGGTGTCAAATTCTTCATCAACAAGGCTTCTTTCCTTTGAGAGAGGTGACATAGTAGTGTCTAGCTAGGCTTGATCGCCCCTGAGTTCACCTACACCTCGAGCAGTAGGAAACTTGACCAGCAAGTGATAAGTCGAAATAATGGCTCGAAGGACATTTAGGCCAGGCCTTTCGAGGATCGCATTGTAGGGCAAGGTAACTTTCACAACCAAGAAGTCAAGTATAACCATGGCTTGCCTCGGAGCCTACCCTATAGTTATCGGTAAGGCCACAACACCTTTGGTGGGAATAGAATCCCCAAAAATGAACTAAGGGAAGTTGATCCTTCAGAGTCGATTCTCAAGCAAATTCATCTTACAAAAGGCATCAGAGAATAAGATGTCTGTAGAGCTTTTATTATTCACTATAATTATTTTACATCATAGTTTATAATGGTCATAGAAACAACTACAGCATCATCATGAGGGGTCTAGATGCTTTCAGTATTGGTGTCTGAGAAGGAGATGATGTCATCCGACCTTTGCCGCTTTAGTGCAAGTGTCCCAACTTAGGCTGTATGGGCATAGGCCTTTCTTGCAGATGAGCTTTTGCCTCCAGTCATAGGTTCACCAACAATGGTATGCATGACTCCGACAATGGGTCTACTATCGACAGGAAGCTCGAGCACTGGGCCCAAGGACTCGACATCCTTCTGGTGGTTGATAAAGTTTCATAGGTAGTCTCATCGGATGATGGCTTCTATCTCCCTGTTGAGCTAATAGCAATTTTTCATGCCGTAACCATGATCTTTATGAAAGTGGTAGTACTTCGATCAATCATGCTAAGATCAAGTTTACTGGCTCATCTTCTCAGGCCATCAAAGGATGTCCTAATTCTTTATTCCATCAAAATTTATCTCCAAGATGCATTTGGAGGTCTAATTAAATCCTTGAATTCACCAAGGGCTCTGAGAATGATGGGGTGGCCTCTCGTCGGGCTTCTACTTTTTCGATTAGGTAGTCATATGTGAAGGAAAACTTCGATTCAGGGACAGATCGTTAAGGAGCATCTAAATATTTTTATAATAATCTAACATAAATTTTATCTTTTACTTACTATACAGTAGAATAGGGATCAAAAATCTCCTGAGGTTTCTTGATTTGAAGCCTCGTAAGGTTTGAATGTACAAACTCTCTACTTCGCAAGCTCGTCAAATTTTACAGAAAAGTGGGATGAAACCTCAGATCGTTGTACATTTTGAAGGCAGCAAGGGAGGAAGGATGAAGACCTTTGGTGTGATGCCTGACACCTAAAATTAGGATGCCTGGACCTCTTCATGTGAGGAGGAGATCACCCCCAAAATCAGCATGCCAAGGAGAAGGACAGTCTTCCTTCTCTTGAATGCCACCCTCTTTCTCTTTCTCATCTTAGCACTTAATCAAATTGTCATGCTTTGATGGTTAGAGATTCTCTCTATTTATAGATGATTCTCCATGACCCATTAGACTATGAGTCCTAATTCAAATCAGCTTTGAATTTTACCTCTTATCATATGAGGGTCCTAATGGAGATAGGATTAGCACCTAACTTGGCACCCCATGCACCTATGCCTACACCCAAGAGGAGGGTGGCATAACCAATGCCCCCACCCTCTCTTGATCAGCCATGAAGAGAGAGAGTTTCAGTAATTCTAGACTCTAAGGATCCAATCTAATTTGGATCAAATTGAATCCAATTCGAACCTGATTCGAATCAATTTAGAATAGGCTGTCAATCCTAAATTGTTAAAATTTAGGACCAAGTCTAACTTAGATTTTTAATCCAATTAAGTCTAATTAAATCAGATCTAATCTAAAATTAATTAACACTTAAATTCAATCGCACATAAACTTCTTGGATCATAGATCAAATCTTATTCATCTCTGAAATTGAACCTGAACCTCATATCTAGTGCTAGCTAGACATAGTCAACTATTTAATCTCATATGATCCTTAACTTAATTCTCAATTAAGTCAATCTATTTGTTCAATCAAGTCATGTACTTTCAAATTGAACATATAGACTTAGGCCAATTCTTTCATATGTTGCTTGATTTTATGCGTGACTCCATATATTCGAATATTAAGTCGGTAGCACAGAAATTATTTCTATACTAATCGAAGTTACCATCTAGCAATGATTTTTGATGTCCAGATAGATCAAATATTTATAAGATAATATTCAAGAATCTATACATATAGTTACCACATAATTTATCTCTTTGATCTAAAATACTCAAAGATGATCTAGGATTTCACTGTCAATCCTGAAAGAGTCATCCATATTATATTCCAACCTTTCAAATCCATCGCATAGATTATCCTGATCAAGATTTTACTAAATTAAAATACAGTGATACATTAACTCCTGTAATCTAGAGGGATCCATCCTATCTTGATCCATACATAGACTTCGCAAGTACTTGACTGTACCCAATAGTCTTCTGTCACTATATTAAAAATGTAGATAGTCTGATACCAAAGCACAGTGAGTTACTTGCAAGTCACTATGATGATCTCAGGTCTGAGGGACACTTATGCCCATACGCTTCGCGAGCTGCTCTGGATTGCAAAGTGCTCAATAGATGAGTCACTTGTTCAGTGACGATGTACTCCTACATCTTATCTGTATGCCATGCTAGTGTCTCCATACTCTTTGATTAAGAGGACAACCAATCTATATAGTACACAATGATCTACACTTGATAAACATCATCGTTCTTTAATGACATATCATTTGATCATGAATATGTTCAAAAACTATTCGATAAATTCTCCTTTATCGATTACTTTATAATTCTAAGGACTTCATCACAATACAAGAGTTCTAATAAGAAAGATGTATCTTTGTGATGAGAAATATCAAAATAACTTTTATTGTAGATAAATAATTTATATACATATCACAAAAAGAATACAATTGTCCAAATGATTAGCTTTAGGATACATTTTCTAACAACTCCTATTTGCACTAAAGCCAATCGGGATAGTATCTTATACCTATGTTCCATTTGTAATCATCAAACTCTTTGATCCCAAGAGCTTTAGTGATGGGGCCGGCTAGATTTCTCTTTCTGTTAATCTTCTAAAGCTCAATGTCACCTGGATCCATGATTTCACATACAAGGTGAGAGTGATGCAGAATATGCTTGGTATGTTGGTGCGACTTTGATTTTTTTGCTTGAGCTATGGCTCCAGTGCTGTCGTAGTATAGCAGAACAGGACCATCAATAGAAGATATCACTCTAAGCTCGATGATAAATTTCTACAACCACACCGCCTCTTTTGCAGCATCGGATGCAGCAATGTATTCTGTTTTGCATATTGAATCGGCTGCAGTATGTTGTTTGAAATTTTTTCAGCATATAGCTCCTCTATTTAAGGTAAATACGTAGCCTGACATGCTTCTGCTGTCATCATGGTCTGATTGAAATTAAAATCAGTGTATCTCACAAGTTCAAGTCAGTATCCCATAATAACCATTGGTCCTTGGTATTTTCAAATACTTAAAGATTGTCTTCACAATCTTCTAATGATTTTTGCTCGAATCAGACTGATACCTACTCACTATCCCTAATGAATAGGCCACATCCGACCTCATACATATCATGACGTACATGATAGATCCTACTATTGAAGCATATAGGATTCTACTCATATGCTCTCTCTCTTAAGGGATTGTCGAATAATCCTTCCTGGAGAGGATAATTTCATGGCCTATCGAGAGATAGCCCTTCTTGAAATTTTTCATATTGAATCATGCCAACATGATATCGATGTACGTGGATTGAGACAATCCAAGCAACCTTCTAAATCTATCTCTACAGATCTTTATCCCTAGGATATAGGATGCTTCTCCCAAATCCTTCATGGAGAACTGTGATGATAGCCACAGCTTTATACTTTGCAAAGCTGGTATATCATTTTTTATTAATAGTATGTCATCTACATACAATATAAGAAAGATAACTACAGAATTATTAGCCCATTTATAGATGCAAAGCTCTTCTCTATTCTTAGCAAAGCCATACGTTTTGATTACCTTATCAAAACACATGTTCTAACTCCTAGATGCCTGCTTTAGTCCATAGATGGACCTATTTAGTTTGCACACCTTAGATTCATTTATGGATGTGAACCCTTCAGGTTGTATCATATACACCTCTTCTTCTAATTTTCATTAAGAAAGTAGTTTTGACATCCATTAGCCAGATCTCATAATTTAAGTGTGCTGCTATTACAAGCATAATCCGAATGGACTTGAGCATTACCACAGGAGAGAACGTCTCGTCATGGTCAATACTATAATACTGATAGTAACTCTTGGCAACTAGATGGGCTTTATAGGTCTCAATCTTACTGTCTGCTCCTTTTTTCTTTAAAAATTCACTTGCATCCTATGGTTAATCCTTCGGACGAATTAACTAGTATCCATACACCATTGACTTTCATAGACTCTATCTCAGATTTTATAGCCTCAAGCTATTTCTGAGAGTCAGATCTTTGCATGACATCCATATAGGTGATCGGATCCTCATCATTCTCATCTAATTCGATAGGATCATCATTTTGGACTAAAAAATCATAGTATCTGTCTGGTTGATGCGGTACTCTACTAGATCTCCTTAATGGTGCCTCCATAGGCTCAAGATTCGATTCTCCAATCAAATCTAATTCTATATGTGCCGGTTCTTCTTCCTCATGAACTTCACCAAGTTCAATTTTGATGGCATTAATTTCTTCTCTGAGGACCTTCTTTTCTAAAAAGATCATCCTATTACTGACGAACACCTTTTATTCTTCAGTGAGGTAAAAGTAATACCCTTAATTTTTTTGGATATCCTATGAACAAGTATTTATTGAACTTTGGTCCAAGCTTATCTATCTTTAAATGCTTGACATAAGTTGGACACTCTCAAACCCTAAGGTGTGAGAGCATCGATCTATGCCCTGTCCATATCTCATATGAAGTTTTATTGATAGACTTGCTCGAAATCTTATTAAGTATATAGCAGGTAGTTTCAAGAGCATATCCCCAAAAGAAGATTGACAGATTTGCAAAACCCATCATGGATCAAACCATATCTAATAGGGTTCGATTCCTCTTTTCAGATATCCTATTATATTATGATGTTCCAAGAGGGGTCTATTATGAGAGAATCTCATTCTCTTCTAGATATGTCAGATAATCATTGGTGAGATATTCACCTCCTCGATCTGATCGAAGAGTTTTAATACTTTTTCAGTCTGTTTCCTACTTTACTATGAAATTGTTTTGAATATTTAAATGATTCAAATTTATGCTTTATAAGGTTGACGTACCCATACCTCGATAGGTCGCTTGTAAATGTAATAAAGTAATAGTATCCTTCTCTGATGCCTATGTTCATAGGTCCACATACATCACTATGCACTAGACCTAGAACATCACTGGCTCATTCACTTCTTTTCTTAAAAGGTGACTTGGTCATCTTACCAAGAAGACAAGATTCACAGATCAGTAATGATTCACAATTATCAATTTCGAGGATATCATTTTTAGTTAATCTATCTATCCTGTTCTTGTTTATATGACGTAGCCTATAATGCCAAAGATAGGTATTACTGATATTGTCTAACTTTGGACGTTTGTTCGATGTGTATATTACACTAACAGACTGTGATAATAAGTATATGTCATATTTTAATTATCCTCGCATAATTATAGTATCATTCATAATGATATTAAAATCATCTTTATTAAAATTTAAATCAAATTTGATCAAAAATCTATAAAGATGACATTCATCATAAGAAGGACAATAATGATACACATCTAACATGACACTACTAGACTCAAAAACAAGCTGCATAGTTCCTAAAGCTACAATTGAAATAAGGCTTCCATCTTCAATGTTCATGAACCACTCGTCTTCTCTAAGTTTTCTACTGACCTACAATCCCTACAATAAATTATAAATATTAATCAGACTTTCGATATCCAATATCTAAGTAATAGTATTACAAACAGAGAAATTACAAGGAGTGATCATATAAGTACCTTATGAAGCAACTGATTGCTTATTTTTTTGTTCTTTGGCTTGTTTGAGTCAAAGGAAGCTATATATGTAGGACAATTCTTTTTTCAATAATCCAGCATCTTGCAAAAGAAGTATTCTGTCTAGCTCTTGTCGACTTTCGATTTTTCGCTCTGCTTTGACTTTAGATCGATGGCACGATGCTTCTGCATATTTTTCTTCTTTCCTCTCTTAGAGGATCGACGCCTGTAGATGAATCTTTCACTACATGCACAAACTCTTTTTGGAGCTGATGGTCCTTCTCAAACGTCTACAGCAATCCTAGCAAACTATGGTAGTTCACTGCAGGCTTGGTCATTCTGTAATGACTCAAGAAGGATGGTAGGATTTCGGTAGTGAGTTCAGGATAGCATCTTTGCCCAACTATTCATGTAATGAAAAATCAAGTTTGCTTAAACATTCAATCTGCTCGATCATATATAATACATGATCGGTGACTGACGCTCCCTCTCGCATATGGGCACTAAACACAGTGTAGGAGGTTTTATATCTCTCAGCATCTTCAGGAGTGTCAAAGGACTCATTCAACATTTGAATCATGTCCTTTGATTGCATATCCTTGACTTACGGCTAAGTTCGTTGTTCATAGCTGCCCTTATGATGCAACGCATAGTCATATGGTCACTGAGCCACTTCAAATAAGTATCTCTCGCAGCACGGGATGTGTTGGCAGTAGGTTCTTCAGATGCTAGATCCGTAAGCATGTATAAGATCCTTTCATGCTCCAGAATAATCTTCAACTTTCGATACCAATTATTTTTCAACAACTTCTAGCAATTAGATTTTGCCCTAGATATCTCTTCAGCAGGTGTGTGGTGCTTCCACTGAAATCTTAGTTAGGTCCAGCTATTAATATGACTACACCAAGTGCATCTGACAAATGAATATCTAGGTCCGAGTGTAGCTCGATCAATCTGAGCATTGATCTGAAGGGCACAACAAGATAGACATATAATGAATGATAGTTCCAATACCCAATGGACATCAGGTGTGTGGTACCTCCAATGCCTATTTAGAATATTAGACTCATTATCATATACCTTAATGAGAGGCTATGAACTAGTTATCCCCATAACTGTATCATTTTAAAGATCTAATAATTTAAAAAATTTGATTTAATGATTTGAGAATAAGAAAAAAAATTGACCTGCAAGTCATAAATTCTCTCACTGACTTTATCAAGTCATGAAGATGACTATATATAAGCTAGTCTCAAGATACCTAAATCAGTCACACTAATTTATCTTAATGACATGGGTCAGCATGAATCATTTAATGATCTAATCAAAATATAATCTAATCTAATTAAATTAGATCTAATTTAATCTAATCAAACATGCATATAGAGATTATATCTCAACATAATCTAGGGATCATCATATGTACAAGATTAATATTTAAGTAAAATAAAATTAATTTTACCTTTGTATAGGTAGATCTTCACCGTGATCTGATGATCTGTGGATAACTTTATGGTCTGTTGAAGCTACAATTTGATGATCTATAGATGTCTTCAAGGTCCTTTTGAAGCCACACAAGTGTCTAGCTTTTATAGGTATCCATACGAGACTGATCTGATCAGGAGATCTCAATCTCATCAGGATACTAGCTTTTTTACAGAGATCGCTCCTTGGATTATCGAATCTTTATCTCTTTTAATTCTCTTCTCAAGAAATTAAAAGATCGATAGGAGGATCAAAAATTAGATCTACTCTAATTTCTTTCTCTTTCTCTTCTTAAGAGAAAAAGAAGATCTGAAGAAGAACAAGAGATCTAATCTCTTTTCTTTCTTCCCATCTAACTCTTGGACTGATCATAGAGGAGAAGGCATCAAGAGATCAAATCTCTTTCTTTTGTCCAACTCTTGGGAATCTATAGAGAAGAGGGAGAGAGACAAGGCATGTCCAGCTCTTGGACAAAGGAAAGAGATAGGAAGAGAACCCTTAACAACCAACTCTTGGTTGTTAGAAAGAAAAGATAACCAACCTCACGCCTCTCTTCATTGCGCCACTCCAAAACACCGCACACCCTTCTCCCTATTTTTCTCATGCCACACCCTTCTCAAGATCAGCATTAGATCCCATGAGGCACCCCTTATCCCCTTTTAAAACCAAGGATTAGGGTTAGGTGTAGTTTGTTAAAAGTCCATCAAGAGGACTCTTGTAACCACCCACACCTTTCCTTTTGCACCTAACTCCACACCAAAACCATTTTTGCATGAGATTTTTAGGCATGAACTCCTTTGGGGCATGGATAGGGAGATAGAGTTTCAGTCTGATGGGACTCTGATTTTCTATCTTAATTCTACTCCGATTCGAATCTAATTCAAATCTAGTTTGAGTTAAATCCAATTAAAAATTAAGTCCAAATCCTATTTGAACTAGAAAATTCAAATTAACCAAATCCAATCAAATTAGATCTGATTTACTTCAACCTATATTTAAACAAATCAAATAATTAGCAACATTTGTAAATTGATCCTCCTATAACTTACTAACTCTTAGTAAGTCCTTCATGTAACTTTTACATATAAGTCTAATCATCAATCAAATAGATAATTGAATCCTATTACGATTCAAAATTGCTATTTGACATTTCGATCAGTCAGGACCTCTTTTGTATATGACTCCGTAGGTTCTATTCTGTCTGATAGTGAGATATATTTTGATCTCCATCAAATATCATTAAAACTCCTTTCAATGGATTAGAACAATTTCAACTCTACCCATCAAGGGTCATTGATCATCAAGATGATGCTCGATGAGTCTCACAATCTATCAATGACAGGTAGAGTATATAGTGGCAATCCAGTAGAATGGTATGGTTGCCGTGTGATTTAATTCTTCTATCGTGAGTCTCGATAAGATGGAGGTTATGAAAAAATAGTCAAACTCCATCACCTATCGTATGTAAGATTGGCTCGACTCGAGTTCATCTGTGAATTTTTATAAAATTTTTTTTCAGTATTCATACTTGCTTTGGCCAAAAATTTTTAAACTCAATCTCACGAATTGCATAGAACTTCTTCTTTTCTACTAAGATCGATAGATCCCATCTAGATGCACATATTATTTCTATAATGAATCTACTACTGCCAACATACATCTTAAGACTCCGTATGGCTAGGAGACTGAGTTATGGTACATGTAGTCAAACTACAGCAATCTTATTATGAACAACCGAGGCACCGCAGGTCAAAAAATCATTCATACTACTACAGCATCGAGAATGTCACAGATGAGTGAGTAGATATTCAAGTGATTTCTCGTGTTGGTCATGCTCAGCATCTTTTTTCCTAACAAGCACCTACACTCTCACTCAGATTTTCCACTATTAGAAAAATATCTTGAATTTGATCCACAAGAAGCTCATAATGAGATCCAAGACAATGAACGAAGTCCAATGAGCCCAAGATTAGCCCAAATAGAGTCCAGATGGTGAAGATACAGGCGAGAGAAGTCCAGAATAGGTGGCATAGCCCACAGGATGGCGAAGGCCGATGACAGGCTAGCGGAGGTTGGTGGTGGCGCAGCCAGGCCCGGCAAGTGCGCGGGCACGTGGCCCAGCGCTGGCGACTGTGGGTGCACACAATGCATGGTCCAAGTCCAAGAGAGCGCACGCACGGGCATGGCCCAGGCCTAGGTGGGCGCATAGGCGCAGCCTACGCGACTCCATGCGGTCCACGTGCGGTGTGTGGACCGACGGTCCATGGGAGGCTCTATGGACCGGATGGATGTTTCCCACTAGTTTCTCACAGTCCACCATGGACCGAAGATGGTTTTCCAGTTGTTTCTCAAGGATCATGCGGGGCTATCATGGACCAGGGCACGATCGGATGGTTCAGCATTCATCCGGGAGGTGATCTAATGGCCAAGGAATGTGCCAGTCTTGATCTGAAGGTTGGAAGCTTGATTGGGCATGATCAAGCACGATCCGATGGATGAGATGGCTTCCAGCTTGGATCAAATGGTGGTTGAGCTTCTAGAGTCTGATCAGGAGAGGGTCTTCGATCAGGTATGGTTTTAGGCCTTTAATGGGCCCTGTGGCCAATAGAGAACCAAGAGGATGCTGCGTACAGCCATGAGGAGTCCGACTATCAGCAGAGGCATCAGTGCATGGGAGGCTCATGCAGCCATCGGGAGGAGTCTGACAGAGCGTCGAGTGTGCATAGCAGGCAAAGCAGATGCAGGGAAAGCCTAGTAGAGCATCAGGCAAAGTAGCTGTAGAGAGGTATGATGTAGCTGTTCACTCCACAAGAAGCGTCTAGGGGCATCGAGGACTTTGGTACTAGCAGGCCTGTGAGAGGGTTTTTGGGGGGATTTTTGATAGAGCTTTTGTGAGGGTAGCTTTTAGTTAAGAGAGTTATGTATGGAGAGTTAAGAGTGGGTGTTCTCCTCTTGTAATTCTGTTCATTTTCTAGTGAAGTTTGCATACCCTATGGAGGCAGCACTTGGGCTATTCCACATACCTGATTGCATCTGTTTTGTTTCTTCTTTCTTCCTACCTACAATGCGAGTGACATCGAAAAGATCCTGTGGTGGTAGTGGTGGTGTCTTGACCAGACATCTCCAATAATTAGTATCAGAACTAGACAGTACCAGTGCTGGTTGCGACAGTGGTGAGCAAGATTGAAGATGAAGAAGATAGGCACAATCAAGATGGTGATCAATCATGGAGGATTGATCGATGCTCTCTTATACAAGGAGGAGCTGTCTACATGGAGGATGCCAGCGGAGTCCAGTGCAAGATGGAACTCCAAGTGGAGATGGATTGGGCATGGGATGGGAGACTCAGAAGGAGGATAAGTGATTTCATCAGGAGGCTACTACCCCGAGCAGGTCTCAGATTAGGAGGTACTGTGAGGTGCACAACATATGATGGAAATAGGATCGAGCGGCCTAGCTTGACTCCATATTGTCCATCCATGAATAGCAAGCATTGCCCAAAATATGGGAGCGAGGAGATCCAGAAGCTCTGAAAGTCAGGTGGAGGTCAAATATCGAGTCGAGATGGAGATTGTTAGAAAAATATCTCAAATTGGACCCATAAGGAGCCCACAGTGAGGTCCAAAATAACGAACAGAGTCCAACGAGCCTAAGATCAGTCCAAACAGAGTCCAGACAGTGAAGATACATGCGAGAGAAGTCTGAAGCAAGTGACACGACCCACAGGGTGGTGGAGGCCGACGGCGATGTAGCCAAGCCCGGCAGACACGCGGGCGTGCGGCCCAGCACTAGCGAGCATGGGCGCACACGGTGCGTAGCCCAAGCCCAAGCGGGCGTGCATGCAAGGGTGGCCCAGGCCCAAACGGGCATGCAGGTGCAGCCCACATGCGTCCACGCAGTCCATGATCGATGCATGGACTAGCGGTCCATGGGAGGCTCAGTGGACTGGGCGGACATTTTCCACTCATTTCTCATGGTCCACCATGGATTGGAGATGGTTTCCTAATGGTTTCTCGTGGCCCATGCAGAGCTGTCATGAACCAGGGTGCAATCGAATGGTTTAGCATTCATTCGGGAGGTGATCTAGGGGTTCGCTCCACAGGATGTGAAGAGGCACAATATAGCAGTTTGCTTCACAAAAAGTATCCACGGGCATCGAGGACCCTAGTACTAGTAGGCTTGTGAGAGGGTCTTTTGGGGAGGAACTTTTGAGAGAGCTTTTGTGAGGATAATTTCTAGTTGAGAGAGTTGTGTACGGAGAGTTGAGAGTGGATGTTCTCCTCTTGTACTTATATTCTCTTTCTTAGTGAAGCGTACATGCTCGTGGAGGTAGTGCTTGGGTTGTTCCACATACCTGATTGCATCTATTTTATTTTTTCTTTCTTCCTACCTGCAATGTGAGTGGTATTAAAAAGGTCCTGTGGTGGTGGTGCCTTGGCCAGACATCCAACATCCACACTATAGACTCGAGACTTATCTATTCATAAGGAAGCAATCCATGCACCAATCTATTTGAATTGATCACCGTCCCTATGATGATCCTACGGTTAGGAGCTATTTATGAATTAACCACCAATGATGCATACCTCAAATTCTCAACTCTCGAGAATATGTGTCATCTTCTTATTAATTCATTGGACGATTTATGGATACATACACTACATGAATGGTAATTAACTATCCTAAATAATTAGGTCAAATATGAAATTATATCCTAGAAAGAATTAATGTGTCAGTCCAATTGACTTCTAAGGCATCCATCTAATACAAAGTACTAACACAACCACCACTGGCAGGGTATCAAAATACCAGTGTATAACCCTCACTAGCAGGATATCGAAATACCAACGTATAATCTTCACTGATAGGATATCAAAATACCAGCATAAACTTTCACTGACAGGATATCAAAGTACCAGCACACAACCCCTGCTGGCAAGATATCAAAGTACCAACATTTTGCTCCCACTGATGGGGTTCAAAATATAGTCAGGCTATGAATTAAAATCTATCTGAAATCAAAATACATTTTTATATTTCATTCTCGAAAAGTCATAAATCAGGTAACATCAAATTTAATTAATATAATCCATATTAAAACCAATATGATCGATCATAAATCATTTGACATATCGAAAAAGGGTACATTCAGTAATCCAAAATATAATACATCGAATTCATAAATCATGTATAATATAAAAAATATTTTATAATTTATTGATAAATATAAAAAAGATATAGCATTACTTACCTTGCATTCCAATAAGTCCACATAATTCCATAAATTTCTTTTCAGAATCTTCAATTCATAGATTATATCATAGAATCCCACTGCTAGACATCTTGTTGTGACAATTATACCCTTATACATAATTAAATCTAATAATCAGAAAGAATATGAATAATCAAGTGAGGCATAATGAATAGTAGTCACATCCTATAGTCCAGATCAGTTGTTCATCTAACTTTGTCTGATTAAGGATCATATTAAGAATAGATAGTTCCATCGAGATCTAAAATGATCAAATCTAGAGATATCCAATTTGATCAAGATGGATACCAGCACGCTGCCCGATGATCACAGATCAGGAATCTCTTTGCTAAGGTTAAATCACAATCATTGAAAAAGAATCTTTTACTGGATCAATCATAGAGAGATGACTTCTAGAGAGAGACACAATTCTAGAAAGAGAAGTTTTTTTTAAAGCAAGAAAGTAGAGAGAAAAGTTAAACTTCTAGAGAAAGAAAGTGGGGATAGAAAAGAGAGAGGGAAGAGAGAATCTCTCTCTCTTCTCTTTTCTTTTTTCCTTCTCTTTTCTTTCTTTTCTTTTCTTCCTTTTTTCTCTTTCTTCATTTGGGTGAACAAGGGATTCATTTTTCTCCATTTCTTTTCCCAAAACAAGGGCTATGGCTGATGTGGCTATACTCAACGATGGTTGGGGATCCTGTGGCACAGCTGGTGTTGCTGGTCTAGCAATCAATGATGACCAAAGGCATTGACAAAATAAGAAAATTGGGGAAAATAGGAGAATCAGATTTTTCTTTTTATTTTAAGAGTAGAGGAGCACTATCGGCACGGTTATGGTCAATAGCCATTGGGGCTGTGATGCATAGCCCAAAGATCCCAAACAATGGTCGGCAATGACCACTGGCACCGAAAAAATAGGAGGGTGGAAGCAAGAAAAAAATAGGAGATTCTTGTTTCAATTTTTCCAATGAAATTGGCAGCTGGTGGCGGTGTCTAACATAATGGTAAGAAGGGGAAAAGAGAGATGAAGGAGGGATGGGGCTTACGTTGTGCTCCAGCAGCCTCTCTAACCCGATTTTTGGCAAGCACTATGATAGGCTTCCATACAAAATTTTGGTGATCCCCTTCAATTTGGGTCTCGATTTGATAGGAGGAAGAGGGAAGACCTCTTTCCTTTAAATAAGGCCAAAGGTGAGGAGTTTTAACTCCTCCTCAGTGGTGGATCTCAACTCCGACTAGGAGTTGAAGTGGGAAAGAAGACTCCTTATGAGTGTCTTTCTTCAAATTTCTTTCTTTTTTTTTCTTTGTTTTTCCATACTTTAGGATTCGTGCAGGTTTTGGGGGTATCACAAAGCAAGTAAGGGGGGAGAAAGGGGGAGAGAGAGATGCTCTCTCCTTTTTTTCTTTTTTCTTTCTTCTTTTCTTCTTGGACACACATTCCCCATCTTTCCTAGAATAAGGAAGAGCCTTTCGTCAGTGGTTGTTGTAGCCAATGATAAGTGCCACAGCGGCAAGGCCAGAGGTTCTTTAGTTGGTGGTTGGAGGTGATGATTGTTGTTGGAAAATAAAAAATAAGTAGAAAATAAGAGAAAACATGGGTCCTTGTTCCTATCCAAAAATTTGGCGATGGCCAGCCTAAAACCATGATCCAATAGCTAAGAAAGAGTTAGAGAGTGAATGATTATTTAAGAGATGGACCTTATCTCCGATGGTGCTTGGGCCAAAATCCGATAAGCATGATAAAGGACTTTCCAAAGAAGAAGAGAAGAGGGGTAATCGTCGGTGATTTTCGATGAGCCTTGCACTCCTCAACGTGGGATAGAAAGGGGAGATCATAGGTTCCTTAAATAGAAGTGGAGGTAGGCATTCAAGTCCTTCCTAGAGTCAAATCTCATTGAAGAAAATGGAAGAAGACTTCCTTTGGGTTCTGTTGGATTTTAGGTATTTTACATGCAGATTTCAAAATAATTTTGAAAACAAGCAGCGAAAGACAAGATTAAATCAGATTTAATCCTATGCATGTATAGATCTAAATCAAATACCTATAGATCTAGTTCATATGATGACACATAAGATTAAGAGCATCAAATTTCAGAGAATAAAATAATTTTGTGATCGAATCACATATCTGAATCATTGAACTCCTTCAGATCTGAATCTAAGGATGCCTCAGGTTCTGATGTAGCCATGTACGTGCCCTACCTCTACGGATATCCACACAATGTCTAATCTAATCAGAGGCTCTTTGATCTCTCTGAGGTGCTAGCTTCCTTGCAGAGATTGCTTTCTTGATGGTTGAAAAGGACCTTCTTCAATCTCTAAGACTATCTTGAAGAAGAAGAAACGAGGAGGAAGAAAATGAGAAAGAAGAAGCTATGAGAACCCTTTCTCTTTTCTTTCTCTCCTCTCTCTAAAATCCAACGCCCAAAAGGAACCCACGCTCAAGCTCACACCCAAGGAAGTTTTTTTATCTAATTCCCACATCCCAAAGCCCCCTAATTTATAGATGGCATCCATGAGTTGGATAGGGTTTAGGTTTTGACAAGATCAAACATCTTATCAAATTAAGACTCTTTTGATTCATAACCAAACTAATTTATTCCAAATCAAACCAAATCTAAAAAGGGAGCAAGAGAGAATGTGTGAAAGGCATGGTGTGATGCTTTGGATGCACAAAAACCATGGGGATGCGGTATTCCTATAGGCATGGACATGTAGGGCGCATGAAGATAGAATCCTAGTCCAACAAGGATTCATTTAAATCTAATTTAATCCTAACCAAATTAGGATTAGATTGCACAAAAATAAGTTAATTCCTAATCCAATTAAGAGCTCAATTAAATCTAAATTAAATCTTAATCTAATTAAGAAATTGATTGAATCAAGTTCTAGTCAAACTAGGAATTGATCTCTTTATGTAATTGACTTGATCTAATCAAACTCAAACCAAATCAAATTGAATTTAATTCGATTAGATCTGATTTAAACCCCATAGCTCCATCAAATTGAGCAAACAGTAATTCAATTACTAATTAATCCTCCTACAATTCACTAACACTTAGTGAATTAGTTAATTATAATTTTTCATAATTAATCATATTGATAATTGATTTCTATTATGATTCATAATTGTAATTCAAAAATCAGATCAGTCAAGAACCACTTTTGTATATGACCCCATAGATTTTTGTTCTATCTGATAGTGAGTCATACCATGATCTCCATAGTATCATCAAATATCTTTCGATGGACTACAACAATTCTAACTCACATGCAAAAAGAATTATCGATCTAGAATAATCCTAGTGAGTTCTCACATTTGAACTTAAGCATAGTAGAAAATAAAACCCTAGGTGTAGTTATCATGTGATTCGGTTCCTCTATCATGAGTTTCGACAAAACAGAGGTCATGAAAACTTGTCAAACCCAACATCTATTATATGAAAGATTAGATTAGCTTAAGTTCAAATGTGATACTCTTTGAAATTTTTTTCATCAATCATCCTGCTATGGCTATAGACTTATGGACTCAGCTTCTCAAATCTCATAGGATTAGTTTTATCTATTAAGATCGATAGATCCCTTGTAAGTGCACACCCTACTCCTATAATGAACCTATTATGGCCAATATATACTATAAAGACCCAAATGGCTAGGAGACCATGTTCATGTGCAGTCAAACTACAACAACCTCACTGTGAGCAGTCGAGGCACCGCAGGTCAAGAAACTATTCACACCACTATAGTATTAAAAAGATCACTGACGAGTGAGTAGATATCTATATGATCTCTCAGTATGATCATGCTCAGTACCGATGTTCTCTGACAACCATCCGCACTCTCACTCAGTATCTCTACATTGTGGACTTGAGCTCATCTATCTCAAAAAAAGCAATCCATACATCGATCTAATCAAATCAATCACCATCGCTATGATGATCCATCAATCAGAAGTAATTTAAAAATTAATTATACATATCTCAAATCTAAATTTTTAAATATGTATCTTTAAATTATTAATTTCTTAGATGATTCTCAGGCACATAACACAAGAATAGATAAAAGATTATCTATTTATTAATAATTAATTATTTAAGTATAAAATATATCTTAGAATTATTATAATGTGTCTGCCATATTGACTTATAGGGCATACATCTAACAATCTCCCACTTGACCTAAAGCCAATTGGCCACTAACTTTCATCCCATCTTCTTAAGGTGGACTTCAATTTTTGGCTGGCCCAATTGCTTGGTCAGTAGGTCTGCCACATTGTCTGTGGAATTCACTCTTCACGTCTCGATATATTTCTTCTCGAGATAGTCACATATTTTATGATACTGCCGCTCGATATGTTTGGACTTCTAATGAGACTGGAGTTCCTTAACAAATGCTATGGCATCGTTATTGTCGCATTACAAAGTGATGGTATATGATGTCATTACTCCAAATTCTGTGATGAATTTTTTATACTAGAAGACTTCTTTTATAGTATCAGAGGCAGCGACATACTCAGTTTCCATCATCAATTCTGCAATGATCAATTGCTTGAAACTCTTTCCGCTAGTGGCACCACCATTGTATATGAACACACTCTTTGATGTAGACTTTCTATCATTAGGATCGAACATAAAGTCTGAATCAGTATATCCTTCAACCCGTAACTCCGATCCTCCTTCAAAGATCAAGAACAGATCCTTAGTTCTTCTCAAGTACTTAAGGATGTTCTTCATAGCTATCTAGTATTCTTCTTTTGGATTCGACTGATACTTGCTCGTGACACTCACAATAAGGACAATATCAGATTGAGTACATAGCATGGCATACATGAGGTTCCTTATAGTCGAAGCATAAGAGATCCTACTCAAACGCTCAATCTCCTCAGATGTGCTTGGACACATCTTCTTGGAGAGAGTAATGCCATACCTAAGGGGTAGAAGTCTCCATTTAGAGTTCTCCATCTTGAACCTCTTCAACACTTTCTCTATGTATATTTTCTGTGACAGGCCAAACATCCTTCTAGATCTATCTCTATAGACTTTATTTTTAGAATATAGGATGATTTACCTAGATCTTTCATAGAGAGTTTCTTAGACAATCATCTTTTAACTGAGGTCAGCATAGAAATATCATTCTCAATAAGGAGGATGTCATCCATGTATAGTACGAGGAATATGACAATGCTCTCACTGACCTTCTTATATACATAAATTTTTTTTATTTTGATAAAAATGATTTGATCGCATCATTGAAATAAGTGTTCCAGCTCCCAGAAGCTTGCTTTAATCCATAAATGGGTCTTTACAGCTTGCAGACTTTGTGATCTCCATTAGTGGAAGTAAAATTCAAAGACTATTCCATAGTTATCTTCCTCAAGATATATGTTCAGAAATATAATTTTCACATCCATCTATCATATCTCATAATCGTAGATAGCTGTAATGGCAAGTAATATGCGGATGGATTTAAGCATAGCCACAGACGAAAAGATATCCTGATAGTCAATGCCATCGCACTGACTATAACCTATTGCCATGAGCCTAGCTTTATAGGTTTCTATCTTACCATCTGCATCTATTTCTTTTGTAGATCTATTTATACCCAATGGATACTATATCCTCGGGTGGATCCACTGAGGTCCATACTTGGTTCGAATGCATTGAATCAATTTCTGACTTCTTAGCACTCAACCATTTTTCGAAGTTGATGTCGGACATCACCTCATCATAGGTTTTGGGATCATCTTCATGACCCTTATATCCAACAAGAAATATGTCCTCATATCTTTGATAAGTATACCTAAGTACTTTTCAGGAGGATGGGAGATCCTACTTGATCTACGAGGTGGAGATAGAACAACTGGCTCATTGTTAGTGGGTTTGATGGGTTCTATAGCTCATTGCTCTTCAAAGACTTTTTCTTCGAGCTCAATTAATCTTTCATTATTACCATCCTAGATAAACTATTTTTTAAGAACGTGGTGTGTCGACTCACAATCACATTGTGATCTTCTAAAAATAAAATAGTATCCTATTAATTTTTAGGATAGCCTATAAAATAAACTTTCATAGACCTAGCCTCTAACTTATTTGCCATTTATCTTTTGACATAGGCTAGATATCCTCAAATCTTAAGATGACAAATATTCAGTTTCTTACCATGCTATATCTCATATGGGATGGTAGGAATGGATTTAAAGGAAACCCTATTCAATAAGTAAATTGCGGTTAGTAGG
Organism: Elaeis oleifera; assembly: GCA_000441515.1. NCBI lineage: Eukaryota > Viridiplantae > Streptophyta > Magnoliopsida > Arecales > Arecaceae > Elaeis > Elaeis oleifera. The sequence continues at coordinate 224,307 of KE505344.1, read as the reverse complement.
GCATGTCTCTAAAGATTTAAGAGTAAGTCAGTGAAACTCATTATGGATCGAACCATATCCCGTAGGTTTGTTCCTCCTTTAAGATATTCTATTAAGTTGAGGTGTACTAGAAGAAGTTCATTATGAGACTATGTCATTTTTCTTGAGAACTCAAAAATTTTTCACTAAGATATTCCCCTCCTTGATCTGATCGAAGAACCTTAAGAGATTTTTCTATTTGCTTTTCTACTTCATTTTGAACTCCTTAAACTTTTTAAAAGCCTCAAACTTGTGTCTCATAAGAAATACATAACCATACTATGAGAGGTCATCAGTAAAGGTAATGAAGTAGTTGTAACCATCTCTGACCTACACATCAAATGGGCCACACAAGTTAGAGTGTACCAAGGCAAGTATCTGAGTAGCCCTTTCCCTATGTCCTACAAAGGATTACTTGATCATCTTTCTTGAAGGCAGAATTCACAAACTAGATATGACTTAGAGTTAAATGAACCTAAGAGACCATCTCTTTTCAATTTGTTATCCCATCTTCTCCAATATGTCCAAGCCTAAGGTGCTATATATACTTGTGGTTAACATCATCTTTAGGTCACTTATGACCTATGATATTATCGACTATTTGCTCATTTACATTCATGCACGCATCAACATATAGGTGATAAAGACTGTCAATTAAAAAATAATGTGCAACCAATTTATTATCAAATAAATCAAATAAAAATCTTTATTAAAATTAAAATAAAATCTTTTTGTGGTAGTATAGAAATGGAAATCAAATGTCAGCTAGCTACAGGCACATAGTAACAATCTTTCAAAACTAATCTAAAATCAGATAATGATCGAAGAAGATAGGTGCCAATGGTTTCTACCGTAACTCTTGCTCCATTGTCGATCCGAAGGATCATCTCACCATGCCCAACCCTCTACTTTTCATTAGATCCCGTATAGAAATACATATATGAGCACTTGAGCTAGAGTCTAATATATATGAGCACTTGGGTATTAGAAATAGAGAAAATCGTAAGGTTAAATTCAACAACAAGCATTCTAGACATACCTTCCAAAGGTATATCTCCCTTCTTGATCTTTAGACTCTCCAGGTACAGTGGATGATTTCTCTTCTAGTGGCCGTCTTTCTAACAATAGAAATATTTTCTTTGTCTGCAGCCTTCTTCGGAGTGTTCTTCTTTGACTTTTTCTCTTTCTTCTGCTTCTTCGCAGGCTTGTTCTTCTTCATCCCTAAAAAAGATGCCTGCTCCACAACAAGAACGGAGCTTCTCAAACTCTTCAAAGTCTCCTTTGTGGTAACCAACATATTGATAAGTTTGGGTATGGAACAGCCTAACTTGTTCATATAGTCTTTACTATAAATTGTCCGTATGAACTAGTCAAGGATTATAGGATCAGATCCAATTGCAATTCTTTCTGCATCATAAGGCTGAGCTTCTCAAGCTCCTTCAGATCCTTGATCATTATCCGATAATGCTCGTGGACCGACTGCCCCTCGCACATCTTGGAGTTGAAGAGCCTCTTCGAAACTTCAAAACATGCTGATCGACTCTGCTCACCATACAACTCTTGTAGGTGAGTGATCATAGCGCTAGTAGTTGGCATGTGCTCATACTGGCTTTACAACTCGTTTGACATAGAAGCCAATATATAGCACTTGATCTAATTATCATCATCCATCCATTTATCTAGTGCAGCTCTTTATCTGTGTTGGATGTATGTCTTAAAAGCCAATATGGCTGATATATTATAATAACTTAGGATATAATTTATACTTAAATATTAATTTGATCAATAAAGGATAAGATTATTTTCATTCAAGTGTTCAGAATTAGAGCTATGTATAATTAATTTCTAACTTATTTCAATCATATTATCATCATGAGGATGATGATTGATCCGAATAGATCGAGACACGAATCGCTTTCTTCGAAGTAGATGAGTCTCTAGTTTATAGTATAGAGACATTAAGCGGTAAGTGCAGGTAGTTGTTAGAGAACAACTAGAATTGAGTTTGACCATACAAGAGATCATATAGATTTCTACTCAATCATCAGTGATCATCTCGATGCTGTTGTTATGTGAGTAGTCTTTTGATCTGCGGTGACATGATTGCTCATAATGAGGCGTTGGAGTTTGACTGATACAAAATATGACCTCTTTGAGTCTTTGTAGTGTATGTTGGGGATAGTTGGTCTACTATAGGAGCGAAGTGTATATCTAGATGGAATCTATCGACTTTGATAGAAAGGAGTAGTCCTATGAAATTTGAGAAACTAAGTCCGTGAGTTTATGGCCATAGCAGTGTGATCGATAGAAAAAATTTCATGAGAATCACAATTAGACTTGAACTAATCAAATCTATCATATAACTGATGTTGAGGTTTGACGATTTATCCATAACTTGTCATCTAGTCAGGATTCATGATAGAGGGACTGAATCACATAAAACTATATCTTGAGGTTCTTTTTGATTCTGCTTAGTTGCCACTGTATACTTCTAGATATCATTGATGGATTGTGAGAGCTCACTAGGATTGTTCAAGATCGACGATCCTTGTTGAGTTAGAGTGAAATTATTCTGATCCATTGAAAAGAGTCTTAATGATACTATGATAGAGATCATGGTATATCTTAATATCAGATAGAATTGAACTTATGGGGTTACACAATAAAGGGATTAGACCTGGATTAAGCAATTGGACTTATGAAGTCTTAATTGGATTAGGAGAAATCCGATTAGATTCAGAGTAACCTTGCTAGCACAAGGTTGAATCTAATTTTTCTTAAACTTGAATTACTTATTTGATAAGAATTAATTCAAGTTATTTACCTACTAAGAACCTAAATGAATTAAATTCATTGGGTTCCAAATATTGGATGGATCATATATAAGGATCTAATCCCTAACTGATTCCTTGATTGAACCTAGTTTGGGCGCCACTTGATTTGATCGAGTGTGGGTGTGCCACTTGATTGGTGGCATGAAGGACAAGGGAGGGGCACACCACCTCCTCTGGTTGGCGTGTGAGAGAGGACCCTAGAAGGTGCCAACCCTTGGTTCACTTGGGCATGGTCAAAGTATGGGGATACAAGGAGTCCTAATGTGATTAGGACTCACTTTAGATGGCTGATTTGATTTTGATTAGGATTGCAATCTCTTCTTTATTTAACAGAGCCTCCCCTAAGTGTTTGTATTTGATTTTAGATTGCACTTAGTCTCCAAACAACCGCCCATGCCCCTCTCTCTTCTCCCTGTGGTTCACACATCCAAACGGCTTGGACATCCACCATCTTCCAACGCCCAAGAAGCTTGGGCGTCCCTCTTCGTTGCTGATTATCAGATCCTGATTGCATCAAGATCAAGGAACAAGACCAAGAAAAGAGAAGAAAAGAAAATATCAAAAAAAGATCAAGAGTTGATCACAAGATCCAGACTTAATTTAGATTTGCAGGAAGATTGTTCTTGGAGAAGAAAGATCTACATCAAAGAGGACTGATCCAGACTGATCCTGAGTAGATACCCATAGAGGCCATACACTTGTGTGGCTAATGAAGAATCCATCTTCTTTTAGATCCAGATTTGAAGAAAGGATTAGCGAAACATGTATATAATCCGATCACATATTTAATTTCAGCATAAAATTAGCATGTGTTAATTTTAGCATATGAAGTAGACCCTTATGTCTTTGGTCTTATGCATACATGTTCTAGATTAAAAGAAGTTTTAATCTTTAATTTCACTGTGTTGTTTAGAAAAAAATTTTAAAATATACATGCATGCATTCCTACGAAAGTTCAATAGTGGTATCAGAGCCATGGTTTCATATGCATGAGATTGACATATATATTTTAAAAAATATTTTAAAATCTAATTTTTTTAGTATATGAGATGTATAAATATTTAATTTAGATCTAAAAATTATTTTAGATCTGATTTTTAATTCGTATATAGGATATATAAAGGTATGCATAAATCTGAAATTTATTCTAGATCGGTTTCTAGATCATATATGTGATATATAAATACATGCATAAATCTAAAAATTATTTAGACCTGATTTATGATTCATATATGAGATGTATGATTACATATCAAGGTCTAAAATTAGTTTAATTTAATTGATGATTTATATATGAGATATATGATATCATATCAAGATCTGAATTTTAGTTTGGATTTGAATTTTACATGCATATATGGGTTATATACTTGTATGTTGAATCTGAAAATTAGTTTTGAGATTGAAAACTTATCTTTATATAAAAAATTTAGATATAAAATTTAGTTTAAGATCTAAAATTTATGTTCTGTATAAGAATTTGATCATGGGTGGATCAAAAATTAGGTCATATAATTAGATTACATCTAGGATTTTGATTAGAATATAATAGGTCCAAATCAATTTAGCAATTGATCAAACCGAGTTAAGTATTGATTAGAATTAGGTCAATTAAGTTTAAATCATATAATTATTATTGATCGAATCGATTAAATCTCATATATAGAATCAATTAATCTAAAGACCTAATTCGGCTCGACGGCCTGATTAGCTTAAGCTTATCTATTTGGACCAATTAATCTATTGGTATCTAAGATAAGTAACTAAGAAGTGATTATTAATTAGGATCCTTGATCCATTAAAGAGGAGCCTCCATCAATCTCCACTTATCTGATCAATTTGGAAGATTAAATCTTGAATGTGGTTGCTTGGTGGTTGGTTTAGCCCGTGCTAATTAGATCAGTTATCTGATGACTAATTAGATGAGATCTAAACCCAAACCTTTCTATAAATATTAAATCTAAAGGTCTTCCACTGTTGTAGATGTGTGGGCATGCTACTGGTGTTAATTATTTTCGACTGGTTATAGTGGTTCAGTTGCATCGAAAACACACAACCACTTTATTAGCAAAAAGTTGCTCTAGGGCAAGGATGGGGTTGGGCTCAATATCTATCAGATAAGAGACCCAATAATGACTTTGCTCCTATTTGTGAATGGTGAGTCGGGCTTAACTAAGAAGTGTGATCAATATCTGTCAGGTGAGCCCACATGACTTAAAGATCAAGTTGTTGCAACATGTTTAGAGAAGTATCTGAACAAAAAATTATCCACACATCGATATATGTGTTACCAATATCTATCAAGTGAGGTACACGACAATGGTGGGACCGCAGCACCCACTGAAAATCTAGTTGTCATTCGCTTCTCCATCAGGAGAGTGTAGAGATCCGAAAAAATAGTGAAAGTTTTGTTTGCTTCTTAAAGTTTCTAGAGCAAATATAAAATTTAAAGTATAAAAATCTAACTTGAATCTCTACTCTCGCAGTTAAATCATGTCAGCTTCGAATTCTTTAGCCCGCATCCTTGAGTCCAATCATTTGACCGAAACTCATTTTAAAGACTAACTTAGAAACCTCAAAATTATCTTGATTTTGAAAATTAAGATATGTACTTAATCAGAACCCTCCAGTATTACCAAACTGTCTTAGTACTGAGCAGAGAGTAACATTTGATAAATAGACAAATAAAGACAGTCAAATTAAGTGCTACGTGCTAGCTTCCATATCAAATAAGTTACAGAGGTAGCATGAGCATATGCCTATTACCATGGCTATGATCATTCACCTACTAGAGTTATATAGTGAGCAAAGCCGCACTGCATGTTTTGAGGTCTTCAAGAGACTTTTCAATATAAAGATGCACGAAGAGCAGTCAGTCCATAAATATTGTATGACAGTGATCAAAGATCCAGAGGAGTTTAAGAAGCTCAGATTTAATATGCAAAGAAAATTGTTAGTAGATTTGATCCTTCACATTGAGAAATATATCCCAAAGCCAATCGTTAGATGATTGTGCTCATTTTATAAATTATATATAAATTTTATTAATAAAGTTATTTGATATTTTATTACAAATTGATCATCTTTGAACTCCTATGTTGTAATGAAGTCCTTAAGACTATAATTAATCGACAAAGAAGAATTTGTCGTTAAGTTCTTAAAAATATTTGCGACTAAACAATACGCTATTATTAGGATGATAGCGATATCAAGTGTAGGTCGTTGTATGCCATATAAGTTGGTTGTCCTCTTAATCAAAAAATGTGGAGACACTGTTATGGCATACAGATAGAATGTAGAAGTACATTTGCATCGAATGTGACCATGTGCCAAGCACCTTGCTGTCAAAAGTAGCTCGTGAAGGGTATGGGTATAAGTGTCCCTCAGATCAGAGACCACCACGATGACTTGAAGCAACTCACTGTACTTTAGTATCGGGCTATCTGAGTTTCTAACTCAGTGACAAAGGTTACTGGGTGCAGTCAAGTACTTATCAAGTCGGTGTGTGAGTCAAGATGGAATTGATCCCTCTGAATTAGTAGGAGATATGCATCAATGTATTTCAATTCAGTAAACTTTGGTCAGGATAATCCATGAGATGGATTTGAAAGATTGAAATATAATGTGGTCGACTAATTAAGGTTGACAGTTAAATTCTAGGTCACCTTGAGCATTTGGATCAAAGAGATGAATTATACGGTAATCATACGCCAGTAGGTTCTAGAAGGTTACTTTGCAATACTTTGACCTATCCGATCATCGGATCACCATTGCTAGATGGTTACATCGATTAGTATAAGAAGTTATTCTTATGCTACCGACATAGGTTCGAACCTATGGGATCATATGCATTAGAAGATTTGATCAGATCTGATGGCTGAAGAGTCCAATTGGATTGTGACTCTGGTGAAGAATCCTACTCGAACTAAAACTCTGTGGGAGAGTCCCACTGAGATTGAGACTCTACTATTAAT
>KE505344.1:149735-165454 GCA_000441515.1 Elaeis oleifera | reverse complement strand
GCTCTCCCCCTCCCTCTCCAAGCTCTCCTCCCTCCGTCTCGGAGCTCTCCTCCCTCCCTCTCCGAGCTCTCCACCTCCCTCTCTGAGCTTCCACCGACCGGCTTTGCCATCGCTTTTGAGCTCCGCCGTCGCTTCCTCCAGCCGTCACGGATGACTTCTCTTCCCCTTAGGTATGATCTTCCACTGATCGACCACCAGCCTTTTTTTTTTGTTGATCGGGTCACCGACGAGCGACCTCCGGTGCCCCCACTAGCACGTGCTAGTGGCTACCATAGCATGAAGCCACTGGTGGGGGGAAGGGGTGGGGAGGGGGTCTGATCATGGGGAAGGGGGCTGTGGGATGCGAAGGTGCGACATCTCGGAGGAGGGGGACGGCGCAGGGGGTTGGGGGACGGCGGCATCTCGAAGGAGGGCGGAGGGGGTTGCAGGGGACTGGGGGGCTAGAGGGTGGAGGGGTTTCGTGGGTGGGTGGGTGGCCGGGGTGACACTGGGGCTGGCGGTGTGGAGGGTGGATATATATGATATGTGATTGCATGTTTAGATCTGAAATTAATTTTATAATCTGAATTTAATTCATATATGTGATATATGATTATATGCATGATTTGAAATTATTTCAAGATAGAAAACCTACTTTTTATACAAATATTTAGATCTAAAAATTTGAATTTAATATCTAAAATTTATATTTATGCATGAGGGATTGGTCATGGGTAAATCAAATTAGGTCATATAATTAGATTACACCTAGGGTAATTGATTTGAACTTAATGAAACCTAATCGATTTGAGCGTTTGATCGAACCTATTCAAGAGTTGATTAAGATTAAGTCAAGAGTGCTCATAATCAAATCAATAGTTGTAGTTGGTCAGATCGATTGAAATTTATTGTTTAATCGATTGACCCTAGGACCTAATTCGACATAGTGGCTCGAGCCTCAATCACTTAAGCTAACCTATTTGAAATCAATTGATCAATTGATGTCTAAGGCAAGTGCTAGATAGTGGTTACTTAATTAGGATCCTTGAATTGTCAGGGAGGAGCCTCCCACTCATCTTTACTTACCTGACCAACTTGGTAGATTGTGTCTTGAATCAGGTTGCTTGATGGTTTGGTTTAGCCCATGCCAATAGGGCTAGTCATGGTGATGACTAACTGGATGAGATCTGAACCCAAACCTCTCCACAAATATTAAATTCTAGGTCTTCTACCATTGTAGAAGTGCAGACATGCTACCAGCATTAATTGTTCTCGACTAGTTACAGTGGTTCAGTTGCATCGAAAATATGCAACCACTCTATTAGCAAAGAGTTGCTCCAGGGTAAAGATGGAGTTAGGTCCAATAACTGTTAAGTGATAGATCCAATGATGGCTTTGCACCTGCTTGTGAATGGTGGGTTTGACTTAACTAAGGAGTGTGGTCAATAACTGTTAAGTAAGCCCATATTATTTAGAGACTAAGTCGTGGCAACATGCTTCGAGAAATATCTAGACAAAGAGTTATCCATGCATCGATATGTGTATTACCAATAATTGCTAGGTGAATTAGACGGCATCGGTGGGACCGCAGCACCCACTAAAAATTCGATTGTCACGTTAGAATTTTCGTTTCTTCATCTGAGGAGTGTGAGAGATCTGAGAAAATAATGGGAGCCTGTTTGCTTCTAAAGTCGCTAGAGTAAATATAAAATCAAGTACAAATATCTAACTAAAATTTTTACTCTCTATGGTTTATTATGTCAGCTTCCAACCCTCTAACTCGAATCTTAGATATCAACTCTTTAACCAAAATCAATTACATAAACTAGCTCAAAAATCTAATAATCATTCTTAGTTTTGAAAATTAAACCATATTTTTACTAGGATATTCTTGTGTTACCAGCTCGTTCAATCCATAGTCAACGAGCTATACATGATAAGTGGATGGACAATGACAATAAAAGTAGGTATTTTATGTCCATGTTAGATGAACTCTAATGTATGCATAAGGACATGTACACTGTCAAGGATATACTGATTCATCTGCAAGAGTTATGAGGTGATCAGAGCCATATAGCGCATAAGATATGCGATGGGTAGTCTGTCCATGATTGATGTTTGACAATGATCAAAGATATTAAGGAGCTTGAAAAGCTCGACATGACCATACACAAGGAATTGCTAGTAGATTTAATCCGGCAATCCCTTTTTGATTTGTATGGATAGTTTATAAAAACTACCATATGAATAACTATTATAGCACCTTATCTACATTGGTCAATATGTTGGCAACCAAGGGATCTCAAAAAGTTTAGAGATACATACCTAGAGAGCCTAAAGAAATAAGCACATACCTTGAGAGGCATGTCAGAATTGCTCAAACTTATCTTACGGTTACCTCTTCTTTTAGTTGAGTATTAAACTGTAGTGCCTATTTATGCACTTCATTGTAGGGTCTAAGGGAATATAGAGGGCTGAGGGAAGATGAAGTAACCCTTCAAGTCGATAATAAGGCAAGAGTTGTTGCTGTGGCCGTAGGCACCTATTCTCTGTGACTACCGTCTAGATTTAGTTATCAGAGATAGTCTCTATCATTTACATGGTGATGCATCTATGAACTTACTTGAACAAGCAGTGAATGCTATTAGATCTGAGAAATTCAGAGTTGAGATAAATCTGAAGTATATGTTGCATCTTAGGCTAGATCATGTAGGAGAAGAAATAATTAACAGACTGAAAAATATGAACTTTTAGGCTCATTGACTGCTAAGTCATATCTAGTCTGTGTATCATCTCTTCAAGAAAAAATGATCAAGCTGCTCTTGTGGGATAAGAGAAAAATGACCACTGAGATACTTACCCTAGAACATATTTGATGTGTGTGGCCCATTTGATGTGCCAGTCAAGAGAGGTTGTCTCTATTTCATTACCTTTACTGATGATCCTTCACGATATGGGTATGTGTATGAGATACAAATCTGAACCCTTAAAAAATTTAAAAAATTCATATATGAAATAGAGAAGCAAATCAAAAAAATTTAAAGGTACTTCAATCAAATCGAGGATGCAATACCAAATAAAAAAATTTGGTTATCTCATGAAAATGGCATAGTTTCATAATGGACCCCTCCTAGTATACCTCAGCTCAATAAGATATTTGAAAGGAGGATTAGGACTGTATGAGATATGAACCGATTCATGATGAACTTTACTAATTTATCTCTATTTTTTTGGGGACATACTTTAATTTTGAAATTTATCTATTGAATAGGATTCTCTCTAAATATATTCCTACTATACCATATGAGATATAGTATGATAAAAATCGAGTCTTGATCATCTTAAGATTTGAAAATATCTAACCCATGTTAGGCAACAGTAGGTGGACATGTCAGAAGCTAAGTCTATGAGAGCTCGTTTCATAGGATATCCAAAAGAGTTTGAGAAACTATTTTTTTTTCAAAGGATCATAATATGATTGTGAGTCATCATGCTATCTTTCTAAAATTAGTTTATTCAAAATGAAATAGTGAGAGAAAAGTTGAGCGCAAAGAGAATCTCTAAAGAGCAATGAGTCATAGGACCAATAGAACATATTCATGATAAGCCAGCACATGTAGTACCTCCTCCACCTCGTAGATTTAGTAGGATCTTCCATCCTCTTACCAGGTACTTAGGTATGCTTACAGAAGATGTAGAGAAAGTATTTCTCATAGGAGATAAGGAATATAGAAATGATCCCAAAACCTACAATGAGATGATGTTGGACATCGACTTCGAGATAGGGATGTGAAATAGCTTTCTTGAATAGATATCTTGAAAAGATATCGGTATAGAATAGCCTATGGATTTCACTTCCTATGATGGAATCATAAAATCTGCAAGCATCTCAGAGTTAGAACACTCATTTCAATAATGTGATCAAATTGTTTGATTTCATCAAGAACGAGGAGGAATCATATGTTTACATAAAGGTCAGTGAGAGTGCTGTCATGTTCCTTATAATATATGTGGATGATATCCTCTTGATTGGGAGTATCCCATACTGACATCGATTAAAATATGGTTGTATATAGAATTTTTTATGAAAGATTTAGGGCAAGCATCTCATATTCTAGGAATATAAAAGTTTATAGAAATAGATCTAAGAGGATGCATAGCTTTTCATAAAAAAGTACAAAAGGAGATGCTGAAAGGGTTCAGCACAGAAAATCTTGAAAGAAAACTTCTACTTCTTGGGCATAAGAGTATGCGATGTTATGTACTCAATCTGATATCATCATTACTGTGAGTATTACGAGCAGATATCAATCGAATCCAGGTTAGGAGTGTTGGATTGCTATGAAATATCCTTAAGTACTTCAGAAGGACTAAAGATTTGTTCTTAATCTTTAGAGAAGGGTCAAAGCTAAGAATAGGAAGATACATAGATGCTAATAATATAATATCTATATCAGGATGTATTCTTTTTCAATGTTGGTTCGGTATACTGGAAGGGTTCCAAACAATCGACCAATAGAAGCTGAGTACACCGTAGATATGTAGGATGCAATCTGATTCTAATGTTAGTTGCAAAATTGAATGTCATACCATTAGATACTATGACACTGTACTGCAAAATAATGGCATCATAGCTCTTGCTAAGGAACAAGATCTCACCAGAAGTTCAAGCACATAAAGCAGCGGTATACGCAACTACCTCAAGTAGAAATATATAGAGGTGCAAAGAGTAGACTCCACATGGGATGTGATAGACCCACTGATTAAGTCACTTAACCAGTCAAAGATCGAAGCCTATCTAGAGTAGATGGAGCTTAGGTATATGGCAGATTGACTTTAGTGTAAGTGAGAGATTGTGAGATATATACCTTAGAAGTCAATCTTAACTGATGCATATTATATTTCTAAGACATATTTTTATGCTTGATGGGTAGTTTATTTCTATTTATGTTGTATGTGTTTATGAATCGTTCAAGGATTTAACAAGATGATGACACATATTCTCAAAGAGTTGAGAATTTGAGGCATGTATCATTGATGGTTAATTTTAAATTACTTCCGATTATAGGATCATCATGGAGATGGTGATTGATCTAGATAGACTGATGCACAAAGTGCTTCTTTCGGACAGACAAGTCTTGAGTCTGTAATGTAGGGACACTGGAGTAAGAGTGTAGGTGATTGTTAGAGAACAACCAGTATTGAGCATAACCAACACAAAAGGTTACATGGATATTTGCTAACTCATTAGTGACTTTCTCGATGCTACAGTTGTGTAAATAGTCCTTTGACCTGCGATGCCATGATTGCTCATAATGAGGCTACTAGAGTTTGACTACATAAAAATATTATCTCAATGAGTCCTTATAGTAGATGTTGACGATAGTTAGTTTACTGTGGGAGCAGAGTACGCATCTAAATGAGATCTATCGATCTTAGTAGAAAGAGTGGTCCTATGAAATTTGAGAGGCTGAGTTCTTAAATCTATGACTATAGTAGTGTGATTGATGGAAAGAAGTTTTTATGAGAATCACAATCAAACTCGAGCTCATTGAATCTATCATATGATCGATGCTAAAGTTTGATGATTTATCCATAATCTGTCATCTGATCAGGACTCAAGATAGAGGGATTGAATTATACGATAACTGTACTTAGAGGTTCATCACTTTTATTTTATTAGGTTGCCACTACATATTGCTAGATATCACTGATGGATTATGAGAGCTCACTAGGATTATTTTAGATCGATAATCCTTATTGAGTGAGAGTGAAATTATTCTGACCTATTGAAAAAAGTTTTAATGATTCTATGATAGAGATCATGATATATCTCACTATCAAACAAATAGAACCTATGGGGTCACAGACAATAGAGATTTCTGACTGATCAGATGGTTGAGTTATGATTATGAATCATAATAAGATTTAATTATCAATGTATTGATGATTAATCTAATACAAAAGTTACAATTAAAAGATTCATTAAGTATTAGTAAATTATAGGACGATCAATTAGCAATTAGATTGTTGTTTAGCTTAATCTGATTGAGCAATAGGATTCAAATTAAATCTAATTAAAATAAATTTAATTTAGATTGGTTTGAATTTAATTAGATCAATCCTAATTGGTTCATAAGATAACCCAATTGCATAAGGAGAACAATTCTTATTTTGACTAAGACTTGATTGAATCAATTTTCTAATTAGATTAGGATTTAATCTGGATTTAATTGAGTTTTTAATTAGACTAAGAATTAACTTAATTTAGTTGCTAACTAATCTTAAATTTGTTAAAATTAAATTAAGATTTAAATTAAATTTAAATCAATAAATAAATGAATCCTAGTTGGACTAGAATTTCTCCTTGGTGCCACCTCTCTTTTTGTGCCACCTAAGTCCAACGCCAAATCTGATTTGGTGCATGGTTGGAAGAGCCCAAGCACTTCCACACCACCTCTCTTATGTCCATTTTTGGTTGAGATCAAATTTGATTGGATCAAATAGGACTCCCAGTTTGATTGGGTTTCATCTTAACAAACCTAGCCAAACTCTAACTCCTTGAAATCCTTAGATGCCATCTATAAATAAGGGGGTTTATGGATGTGAGAGAGTATTTGAAAACCTACCTGGGGCATGAACAATTGGGCATGGATCAGCTTGGGGTGTGAGCTTGAGAGAGAGGGAAAAGAGAGAAAGGGTTTCCTCTCTTCTAGTTTCTTCTTCCTCCTACACCTTATCTTCTTCCTTCTTGAGAAAGTCTTAGAGATTGAAAGAGATCCTGTTCAACCATCAAGGAAGCATTCTCTTCAAGGGAACTAGCACCTCGAAGAGAATATAGAGCCTCTGATCAGTTTAGGCCTCACGTGGATAGCCTTAAAGGCCTGGCACATGCGCGGCTACATTAAAATTTGAAGGCATCCACAGATCCGAATTTGAGAAGAAGTTCTATAATTCAAGTATATGATTCAATTGTAAATAAATTTTTAATCTTTAAAATCAGATGCTTCATGTCTTATTTATCATCATATGAACTAGATCAATATGTATAAAATTTTGACTATGCATGCGTGGGATTAAAATTATTTTATTCTTAACTTTCACTGTTTAAATTTAAATTATTTAAAATCTGTATGCAAAATACTTAAAATCTAGCAATAGGCTCTCACTATTTCTTGGATCTCTCACACTCTCCGGATAGAAAAGCGAAAACCCTAATGCAATAAAATTTTAGTAGGTACTTGGTCCACTGATGTACGTGCACCTCACTTGATAGATATTGGTTAACACATTATATCGATGAGTGGACAACTCTTGTCCAATACTTCTCCAAGCATGATGCAGCAATTCGATCTTTAAGTTATGTGGCTCATCTGACAGATATCGGCTATACTCCTTAGTTAAGTCGGACACACCGTTCATAAGCAGGTACAAAGCCATTATTGGATCTCTCACCTGACAGATATTGGGCCCAATCTTATCTCTACCCCAGAGCATCTAATGCTATAGAATGGTTGTATATTTCGGTACAACTAAACCACTGTAACTAGCCGATAATAACCAACACCAATTGCACGCTTGTATCTCTATAATAGTGGAAGACTGCTAGACTTAATATCTATATATGAAATTTTAATTTAGGCCTCATCTAATTAGTCATCACCATGACTAATCCTATTGGCATAGGCTAAACCGAACCAACGAGCAATCTGATTCAAGACTCAATCTACCAAATTGGTCAAGTAAGTGAAGATAAGTGGAAGGCTCCTCCTTGAACATTCAAGGATCCTAATTAAGTAATCACCATCTAGCACTTGTCTTAGACTTCAATTGATCAATTGGTTTCAATAAATTAGCCTAAGTGATTGACACTCGAGCCACTAAGCCGAATTAGATCCTTGGGTCAATCGATATAGCATATAGATTTCAATCGATCTGACCAACTACAACTATTAATTTGATCGTGAGCACTCTTGACTTAATCCTAATCAACTCTTGAATGGGTTTGATCAACCACTCAAATCGATCAGATTCCATTAGATTCAAATCAATTACCCGAGGTGAAATCAAATTACTTGACATAATTTTGATTTAGCCATGACCAATTATTAATCTTATTAACATTAAATTCAAATCTAAAATTAAATTTTAGATCTAAATTACATGAATGATTTAACATATTATGATCTCAAAATAATTTTCAGATTTTAGATCAAAATTCTAAATTTAAGATCTAAACATGATATGATATTGAAACTAGTTTTTCAAATTTCAACATTCATTCTAAATTTAGGTCTCAAACTAATTTTCAAATCTAAATCACTACTCATATATCTCATACATAAATAAAAATTAAATCTAAAATAACTTTTCAGATCACCAAAAATTAGATCTAAATAATTGAAAATACTTTTCAAAAGTATCTAACATCGATATGGATTTCAATCTTATACTACATATTGATATCAGATCATTAATCAAATTAATTTTAGATCTGATTAAAAATTAGATCTCATATTATTTTCATGCATATGAATCTGGCTCTGACATCATGATTGAATTTTAGATATTTTGCATATAGATTTTAAAATAATTTTGAAAACAAGCAATGAAAGACAAGATTAAATCAAATTTAATCTTACCATGCATAGATCTAAATCAAATACCTATGGATCTACTTCATATGATGATAAATAAGATTAAGAGTATCTGATTTTAGATCATAAATTAATTTATGATCAAATCATATATCTGAATCATTGAACTCCTTCTTTAGATCTGGATCTGAAGATGTCTCAGGTTTTAGTGTAGCCACGTATGTATCTGATCTCTATGGGTATCCACACAAAATCTAATTTGATCGGAGGCTCTTTGATCTCTCTGAGGTGCTAGCTCTCTTGCAGAGATCACTTCTTTGATGGTTAAAAGAATCTTCTTCAATCTCTAAGACTATCTCAAAGAAGAAGAAGACTAGGAGGAAGAAGATGAGGAAGAAGAAGCTATGAGAACCTTTTCTCTTTTTCCTTCTCTCTTCTCTCTAAAACCCAATGCCCAAGAGGAACCCATGCCCAAGCTCATGCCCCAAGGAAGGTTTTTGATCTAATTTCCATGTCCCAATGCCCCCTTATTATAGATGGCATCCATGAGTTGGATAGGGTTTAGGTTTTGATAAGGTCAAACACCTTATCAAACTAGAAATCCTATTTTGATTCATAACCAAATTGATTTAATTCCAAATCAAATCAGATATGAAAAGGGAGCAACGAAGGACATGTGGAAGGCTTGGTGTGATATTTTGGATGCACAAAAATTATGGGGGCATAGTATTCCTATAGGCGTAGACATATGGGCTGCATGAAGATAAAATCCTAGTCCAACTAGGATTCCTTTAAGTACTGATTTAAATTTGATTTAATCCTAACCAAATTAGGATTAGGTTGCACCCAAAATAAGTTAATTTTATTTTAATTAAAACTCAATTAAATCTGAATTAAATCTTAATCTAATTAAAAAATTGATTGAATCAAGTTCTAGTCAAACTAGGAATTGATCCCCTTATATAATTGGATTATCTCATAATTCAGTTAGGCTAGCTCTAATCAAATCCAAACCAAATCAAATCAAACTAAATCTAATTCAATTAGATCTAATTTGAACACCATAGCTCAATCAAATTGAGCAAATAGTAATTCAATTGCTAATTGATCTTCTTACAATTTACTAATACTTAGTGAATTAGTTAATTGTAACTTTTGCATTATTAATCATATTGATAATTAATTTTATTATGATTCATAATGATAACTCAACCATCTGATCCGTCAAAAATCTCTTTTGTGTGTGACCCCATAGGTTCTTATTTTATCTGATAGTGAGTCATACCATGATCTCCATTATAGTATTATCGAAATACTTTTGATGGACTAAAATAATTCTAACTCACACCCAATAAAGATTATCGATTCAAAATAATTTTAGTGAGTTCTCACAATCCACTAATGATGCCTAGTAGTATGTGATGGCAATCCAACATAATAAAAAAATAAAACTCTTAGGTGTAGTTATCATGTGATTTAGTTCTTCTATCGTAAGTTTTGACAAGGCGAAGATCATGAAAACTCATCAAATCCTAACATCCATCATATGAAAGATTAGATTAGCTTAAGTCTAAATATAATACTCATGAAAATTTCTTCTATCAATCACCCTGCTATGTCCATAGACTTATGAACTCGACTTCTCAAATCTTACAGGACTACTTATCTATTAAGATCGATAGATCCCTTATAAGTGCATATCCTACTCCTGTAATGAACCTACTGTAGCCAATATATACTACAAGAATCTAAATAACTAGGAGACTATATTTATGTACAGTCAAACTACAGCAATCTCACTTTAAGCAGTCGAGGCACCGCAGGTCAAAAACTGCTCACACTACTACAGCATCGAGAAGATCACTAATGAATGAGTAGACATTCTTGTGAACTCTTGTATGGTCATGCTCAGTATTGGTGTTCTCTAACAACCATCCACACTCTCACTCAATATTTTTAACTATAAATTTGAGACTCGTCTATACCAAAAGAAACGATCCATGCATCGATCTAACTAGATCAATCATCATTCTTATAACGATCCATTGATCAGGAGTAATTTAAGAATTAATTATACATATCTCAAATCTAAACTCTTTAGAATATGTATCTTTAAATTTTAATTCTTTGGATGATTCTCGGATACATAACACAAGAATAGATAAAAATTATCTACTTTATTGATAAATTAATTATTTAAATATAAAATATGTCTTAGAATTATTATAATGTATCTATCATATTGGCTTCTAAGGCATACATTTAATAGGTTCATCATCCTAGTTGTTGTTGTTGTTGCTATTTCTCTTATTATTATTTCTTTCTTTAAAATTTATGCTTTTTTTTATTTTTTTTGCTAATGGTTGGATCGATCAAATGGATCAGGTCCAGTTCAATATCAAGTCTGTTTGGATTGGGGATTATAGTTTATCTATACTATATATGAAAGGAGAGTTCAAAGCTCTCCTAATACCTCATGTGTCGAGTTCTGAACTCTCTATGATATTTTTTTCTGAGTGACACATGTTGTCTTTTTAGAGAGGATACGTGTCAGCATCCTAAGTTCTGATCTTCCTCTTTATCATTTGTTATAGACTGCAAGTAGATCGGCTGAAAACTCAGGAGGAAAAAAAGATTATGGAGAGAGGGAGTCAAAGTACATAGAAACTTGCAAAGAGAGTGTTGAGTACATAACTATCGATGTCGAGAGGGGAGCAAAAATAGGAAAAACATGTGTGTTCACTATCTTAGCATGTGCTCTTGCCAGTGAATGGATACAGCACCTCTTCGTATAATTGAATCAGCATCCATATAGGCAGCTGCATGTCACCCATGAGGAAAAAAAAGGAGAAAAAAAGGGGTGTGGTGATTTGGAAGAGACATAACACGGGCATGCCTTAGCTGCTAATTAGAGGATAGAGGGTTAGAGAAAAGAAGTTTCATACGCTTTAAATGAAAGAAGAACCTTTCTATGAATAGAGAATAGAGAGAAGGTAGATGACATAGATGGGTTGTCTTATCGTATGGTTTTGTTGGATCATGCTATATATACATGTGGGATTTAGAGAAGAAAAACATTGGTATTGGGAGAACTGAATAGAGAAAAGTGAGGTAGATAGTATTGCTGGCTACCCTTTTTTTTTCTAATTACTATTTTTTGGCTGTTCTATTGATTTTTTCTAGGAATCAAGGGATTGGAAAGAGTGGTTTTCTGGGTATTCAACAAGGAAGGAATAGAGAAAAAATAGTTAGGAAAGGTGAGTTTTGAATATTTTTAAATTTTTTTATTTATTTATTCATTTGCTGAGCTTTTTTATTTTCTTATCAGTTTGTATAAAACTATCAGTTTATCATATGAGAAATAGATGGTAGTTTGTTTCTCATTAGAAATAGAGGGTTGCTGCATGGGTTATGGCATTCTTCCACTCCTATTGCTAACATCATCTAAGGGAAGGAAAGGACAAAAAGTTTCTACCAAGATTTGGTAGCCATCCATAATGCCCTCAAAAAAATATATGTATATGCCATGGTTGCTGCTGAGGTTCAGTAGCCTTTCAATGGAAAGGAAGAAGAAATGGATCGGGGTTGGGAGAGATCGGGTGATGAGAAAGAAAGGGCCAACCATGAATAGGGAAAAATATGGGTTATGGCTGATGGGGTTATGGGGTTTACGGATCCATAGTTATTAGAGTTGGGTTATTAGGTTAATGGATGCAAAAATAAGTTATGGATGATTAGGTTAACAGGTTTAATTATATGGATCCATTATCATTGAATCCGGGTTGTTGGGTTACCAAGTACAGTGTCTAAGTCATGGGCATCAGGTTAATGGGTCATCGATATGAGGTTAATGGGTTGTCGAACCCAACTTGGTTCGGTTGGGCTTAGAGAACAAACTAGGATTGAGTCTAGGGTTAGAATTGAAACTTGGGTTTGGGTAAGGGCTATGTCTATGTTGGTGGGAGTGTTAGGGTTAGGGTTAGGGTTAGGGGTCCGATTAGGGTTAAGGTTAGGATTTTGGTAGGGGTTAGAGTTAGGGGTCTAGTTAGGGTAAGGAGTCCTATTAGGATTAGGCTTAGGATTTGGTTAGATTCAGGGTTAGGATTATAACTTGGGTTAGGTTTAGGGTTAGGGCTAGGACTCGAGTTAAGGTTAGGGTTTGGGTTTTGGGATAAGGTTGCAAAGAAGAAAGGAGTGGAGAAGAAGATGAAAATAAAAAATAAATCATGTAAAAGATGAGGAGAAAATAGAATTTGGATTGGAATAATAAACGACAAAATATGGAGAAGTTGAGAAATAATTCATGGTTGGAAGAAAATATGCCTAGGTTTGGCCAAAGATGAGAGTGTGCCACCGACATATGGACCAACCTCAGTGCATGTAGTAGAGAACCCAAATCACCAACCTCAGGAATGGCATCCTCTTATATGTTATCTTCGAAGAGGAAACGAACAAATCCAAAAAAAATTAATAGATCTGGTCCGTTGCTATGTCAGGCATCCTCCCCAACAATGTAACTGACAATGAAAACACGGCAACCAAAAACGATCGATGGAATCGAAAAGGTAGGAGCACATGATATTGGGGGAGACCACAGGCAGAGGATGAAGTCAGGGAAGTGCAGTGGTGGGTGGGCAGTCTTCACCCTTCTCCCTTGCCATCTAACCTACAATGGAGAGAACATGGAATAGAGAGAAATCAAGTGGATAAAGGCTGAGAAAATCAAAAATAATAGAAGTGGGTGGCGGTCGGGGGAGAACGGAAGCGGAGAAGGGGATAAGGGAAGCGGCGGTGGTGGGGTAAATGGAAAAGATTTAGGTTTAGGATTTTTAAAAAATTAAGTAGTGCATAAGTTTTCTACATGGCCACAACACTTAGAAAGAAAAAAAATGAAATTTATGCACCTATCCCTATAGAAATTGTATAGGAAAATCAGTTTTAAATGAATGAGGTGCATGAAATTTTTATGGGGTCACCAGGTTGGAATGGGTGTTTATAGTGTATCTATGTAAGCATTCCCATAGATTTTCTATGAGTAAACTATTATTTTTTTTCCTTTTTTTCTTTATTAATGTTTATATATATATATGTGTGTGTGTGTGCGCGCGCGTGCAATATTTTTTAAGATTTCTCAACATATTTTCCTTAACAATTTTATAGGTTTGTCATCAAAATTTTGTTGACCAAAAAAAAGATTCTTGTTATTCTATTAAACCTTTTTTTGCCCCACATGGGACATAGAATTGCGATTTGCTTTATTTCTAATTTTCTTCCTTAATGAAGTAATTATTTTTTATTTTCTATACAAAATTTGTTTGTAAATAGGTCTTTCATCTGATTTAGCTTTATTGGAAAATAATTGCTATATTTAACCTTTCTTTCAAAGAAAATAAATAAAATTATTTTGGAGTTAAAAAAATATGGCTCTTACTTTTATTATTTAGATATTTTTTCCTCTATAATTATGTATTCAGATTGTGGTACATAAATTAAAAATTTATACCTGCTATTCACAGTGCATTCGTAATTTATGAATATAATTACTATTAAAATATATTCATAAAAAAATTTGTATTTCCCCTTTTTCTCATACACAATGTAATTCCAATTACCAAAAAATTACTTTTAGATTACGGATTTCATTATTTCTTTTAATTGCAAGGTTACGGTTAAGGGTCAAGGGATTCGATCAAGGTTAGGGTTAAGGGTTCGATTAAGATTTGGGTTAAGGGTCTGGTTAGGATTTGGGCTATGGTTTTGGAGAAGTTGGAATTGGAGAAGGCGGTAGAAAAAGGAATAAAAATAGAAAAAAATAATCATGTAGAAGGTGAGAAGAAGATTAGGATTTGGATTGGAATGGAAAATAAATGAAAGAAAAAAGAAGGAAGAGTGATATGTAAGATAATATTAAAAAGATTAAAATAATAAGTGATGAGGTTGAAACCTTGAATAGGTTTGATCGAAAGTTAGGGTGCAGGTGTTGGTCGAAGTGGACCATAGAGGGATTAGTCCGAAGTGAGCATGGAGAAAATGACTTAGAGAACAACCGTTATGATCTTTAGTTGCAATGCAATAAGGATGAATAGTCTCAGGACTTGTGATCGAAGGGGAGCAGTGGGGGCATTGGGCATCGTACCCTTTAATGTGCTATCTTGAGGGAGGAAATGAGCAAGAAAAAAGCACCAATTCATTCCTCAAACAAAGAAAGGGGATCGGGATCTAGTGAGGAACGGATCAAAAAAGTGGTGATGAGAGGAGGAAGAAAGGTGGGGTGGCAAAGCAACGAGCAATAAAGAAATGGAGAAAGATCTGGTGAGTGGTGATGGAGAAAGAGGAGAGTGGAGTGGGAAGTAGTAGGAAAGAAAAAAATGGAGAAGAAATCGACTGTGACTGATGGTAGGGAAGAGGGAGGGGAGGGAGAGGTGAGGAATTGGCAATGGTAGGACAGATTTAGGGAAGGTAGAGTTAGGTTTAAAAATCTAGGTCGTATGAAAATTCTATGCATTCCCAATCCATAGATACTATAAAAGTATAGGATTATGCATGTATCTGCATAGTTTCTTTATAGAGGAACAATTTAAAGATAGGTAGTTGCATAGTCACATTATGCAGAAACTTGCATAAAATAGGTTGTTTGTGCTTATTCTATGCAAATGTCCTCATAAAATGGTTTATGCAGAGATTAGTTTTTTTTTCTAAAACTTAAAATAATTTTTGACCAATATTTCAAAAAAATATGTGTTATATTTTCTTTGGTGGTGATGTAAATTTGACACTACCTTTTTATAAAAATAATTTATTATTATATAATTTTTTGGTGATTTATTTTTTAATTAGATAATAAAATTATTATTTCTAAGCCTATGATCCAAAACTTTTATAAATAGTAGTATGGATTAGTATTTGTATGTTAATTAATTTTATATTTTCCTATTTCATGAATTATACTTATAAATAAATTTATAATTAAATTTCTTGTTATTGTCAAGTATTGATAATTACAATTTAGTATCCTTACTTTTAAAAAATAAGAATTGCTGTGTTTATTATTCTGAAATTGATATTTCTTAATGGATACAGATTATGATTAGAATCTCAAAAAAATAATTAACTTATTTTGTTTTATGAGTTTAAATTTTAAAA
>KE505344.1:120750-131819 GCA_000441515.1 Elaeis oleifera | reverse complement strand
AATAATAAGCTCAACCGTCAACAGACTGATGATTGACTTTGAGACACAATTCTCAACGGTAGGTGTAATTAATGAATTCATAGTATCCCATCATGATGCGCAACCAGCTAGTCGGGGTATGGTGTCCATGTAATGTGACCTGACGTGGCCTGTCAAAGTGGCATGATGGGCATGTTTGGCCCTCAGCTAGCCGGCTGAGGCTCATGCCAAGGGAGTCGGTAGAATGAGCCCATCGTGGGGTAGCAGTCCGTTGTTCGTTGGCGTAGTCGGCTTAATGCCGAGTAAGAAGTAGTCGGCTATACCAAGTGTTGCTTGCCACAGACAGCCTGCCAAACCTAGCTGGCGAGGCACCGACATGGTCATGCCCACTGTCCCTAGTCAGCCAAATGTCACCAATAATAGTCGACGAAGAGCCGATTGAGCGGGACTCGACAATCTAAGTCAGGATGAGCTGTAATAGCTTAGTCGGTATAGCATTTATAGTCAAATGAGGGACGAGATAGCAAGCTACTCAGAGAAGTGACGAGGATCTACCCCAACACCTGCCCCCAACCTTAAGTCTAATTTTTAATCGAGCGAAGAGAGTTAGTAGTAGTGTGGGACCAAGTCACTTTCCCTATTGGTTTGCCATTTAATGATGTCCTGAAGATTACGTCCCACCGTTCTATCGCTTCGTGAAGCGAGCAACCATTTTGTCGCTTTATGAAGTGTACGGTGGTGCCATCACATCACAGGTCATGCGGTAATTAATGCCGTGGTGCTTGAGCCGATTCTCCATAATGATGGCAGGAGATCAGGTGATAGGGCAATAACGAGTGGGCATATCTGAGTCTTCCACGTGTCGATCAATGGTTGGTCCTGCTTGTGATCACATGGTTTCGGTTGACATGGTGAAACTTCAGCGGTGGTGCATCGAAAGGTCAAAAAATGGTCGGCAGAGATGGCCAACACGTGTCGACATCTTCGAGGAGGACGCGACCTCTGGGCTGATCCTGACCATTGAAGGGTTCTATAAATAGAGATCCCTCTTCCTTTAACCCATCTTCCAATTCCAGAGCCTTTGCCCTCCCCTCCTCCAGTAACTGATCACTTGCTGTCCAGTAGAGTGCCCATGGTTTTTGGAGGTTTGGGTTTCATCAAAGTCGGTTGCCTTCATTTCAATTGACCTTCATTGTCGTCGGCCCTCCATTATCGTCGATCATCTTGACGTCATCTCTTCTTTGCAAGGTTTCTCCCTTACTTGTTCATTCTCTCTTCGAGTTTTCATTTTGCTTTTCTTTCATGTCTCCTTCAGATAGAGAGTCTGAGGGCAAGAATGTGGCAGGAGACCATAGTTTTCAAACCCCATCCGTTCGGAGGGAGATCGAGGATATTACTCGGGATGATCCCAAAGACATTTCTTCTCGGTAGAGTCGCAGTAACCCTGAAGAGTCGGATGATCAGTCGACTCTTTAGAACCTTCCTGAGGCACTTTTCATTAAGAGGTCTGAATTGTTTGTAGCAGCCATCTACCGACTAAGGGATTACTATCATATCCTTGATCGATATTGACTAATGGAGCCCGAGGAGGGAGATCGGATCGTCCATCCTTTCGATGGCTATATTGCCGTCTATGAGGAGTTTCTTCGCTCAGGGCGTCGATTTTTTCTTCATCCTTTCTTTGCCAATATTCTCGATTTGTACGACATAGTTCTTGCCCAACTCACCCTGAATTCCTTTAGAATTTTTTCTTCTTTTATTATTCTTTGCCACCTCCTTCAATTCGAGCCCTAGATTTCTCTCTTTCGAGCTTTCTTTATGTTGAAGAAGCATCCCCAGCAATGAAGATGGTGGTTCTTTTGCCCCTGGCCTAAATAGTAGTTTATCATCGGGCTCTCCTCTTCCACCACAGGTGGAAGAGTAAATTCTTTTACATAGCGGCCGACCACCTCTGGGGCTTTGACTGGCTTTGGACCACTCTCAATCTATCCCTGAATAGGAACAATACGGTCCTAGCTGAAGATTGGGAGCAGTACGACAAGTTGTTCGACGTCCTGGTCCCCCCACAGCGAGAGCTTCTGGAGTAACAGATGCTGTATGATGCTGAGATAATCCCGACCAACCACCTAGATAGTTTTTCCTTTAGAGGCTTCTTTTCTTCTTTTCGAGCTCACTTTGTGGACTGACCGGCCTTTGTTGTCGCCTTTTGGGCTCCCTCTGACAAGCCATCAAGAAGAAGAGGAAGGTGTTGTCTGGGCCTGGTGGTCCTTCGCGGCCATTGAAGAAGTCAAGATAAGAATCCCCTCCTCGGACGTCGAGGAGCACACAGCTGTCACCGCCGCCCCAACCACTGTCAGAGCAATCTCCACCATCACCTTCTACTGCTAACATCATGATCGCCATCTCAAGAATCATGGCCGCCACTACAGATGATGATGTCATCATCGTCGAGGCTCCACCTAGGCCAGCCGCTGCGTCCAAGCCTTGCTGGCCCAAGCTGGGATTGATGGAGGCTGGTTGACTAGTCAGGTGGGGCCGACAAGGGGAAGGCCCCTACTGACAAGGGAAAGGTCCCTGTCAACGAGGGAAGGCACCCACCTTCACAACCGACTATGGCCCAAACACTCCTTTCGGGGAGGCCACCGTCACCTTGGGGTCGCGCATCAAGGCACCTGACCAAGCACTCCGGGATCATCATCTCACCGAGGAGCTGGTGAAGATGATGATGTTGCTTGCCGATTGAAAAGTCAGGAAGGCCCGCCCAGTCGGAGAGATCTTGTCGGGTTCCTACACGTCATCGCTCGCGATAAGTACCCGACTACCCTCCTCCTGTATTTTATCCAGATCAAATAATTTAACCAATTTTTCTTTTTATAGATGATGCACGATGTGACAGTTTTGCACGATGGGCCGACCGACTTCGTCCAGCTCAATGCTAAGCTCGAGGATCAAGCCCAGACTACTCATGCTTGGGTCGAGGTCACTGAGAAACTTCTTTGCACTGCAAACGAGTAGGAGAACATGAATCGGGAGAAGATCATCTTGCTGGAGGTCGAATTGGTATCGTCGGCTACCCAGTAGAAGAAAGATAAACAGAAATTTGAGAAGTTAAGGACTGACTCCTAGAAGGAGAGAGAAGAGTTTGAAAAGCTGAAGGTCGACTATCAGAAAGAATTGGAGTCAATGGAGAGCATCCTCAATGAGGAGAAAAGCAAGCAATAGGAGGCCGAGAAGGCCATCAAGGAGCTGAAGGAGAGCTTGTCAGTAGTGGAGGCTCGGGCCTAGGAGGCAGCTTTTCAGGCACTGGCCAAGTTCCATTAGTCAAAGGAGTATAAGGAGAAACTCGCTGACATCGACATGGACGCGTATTAGCTGGGGTTTGAGGACTGCAAAAAGGATATCCACCAACTACAGCCTAAGCTGGACTTGAGCGGGATTCATGCCGACAAGGACCCAAGCAAGGAGGAGTCTAAAAGCGACAAGAAGGCAAATGTCGAAGAGGACCGTCCTCCACCCTTTTAAGCTCCCTATACTTTTTTGTTTTTTGCCCTTATATTTTCCTTCCTTCTATCTTGTAATGGGTTCATCCTTTTCACACTGAATTCCTTTTTTGGAAATGAAATGATCTTCCTCGAATCCGACCTCTTTTCATGTTTACTCGCATACCTTCTTTTACTTGCTTGATCAGTCACTTTCCTGTAAAAATTGAAGGATGTCGCACATCCATGATATGCATGCAGAGATCATAACATGCAAATTTTAACTTTTAAAATCATAAACATAGCAAAATTAAATTGACCTAGATTTAAAACTATTTTAAATCTAACATATATAAAAATTATAGATCTAATCTACATATATCAGGAAAGTGCACATGCTAAAATTAAGATGCTAAAAAATAAAATCAGATTTAAAACTTTACCTTTGCACGGATAGAACTTCACCATTATCTAATGATCCATGATAATTTGGTGATATTCCTGTAGAGCCGCACATGCATCCGACCTCAACAGATATCCATCAAGGCTAAGCTGATCAGGAGGACTCGATCTCATTGGAGTACTAGCTCCCTTGCAAAGTCGTTCTCTAAATTATCGAATTGGAAGGATCTTTTGATCCTCTTCTCAAGAGAATCAATTAGATCAATAGGAGGATGATGAAATCAGATCACATCTGATTTTTTTTTCACTTTTCTCTTCTCAAGAGAAAAATCAAGATCTACAGAAGAAGATAAGAGATCCAATCTCTTTCTTCTTTCTTCTTATCAACCCTTGGACTAGATCTAAGAAAGATAGAGGAGAACCATCCATCTCATGGATCAAAAATTAAATCAGATCAAATCTGATTTTGATCATGTCCAACTCTTGGATATCTTTGAGAGAGAGAAGAATTTTATATCCATCTCATGGACCAAGAAGGAAGAAAGAAAATAGAGCAAATCTAATTGGATAGAGGGAGGGAGTTACCTTTAACAACCAACTATTGATTGTAAGAAAGAAGAGATATGATGAAGGGGGCGTCCACCTTTCTCTTCACGTAGAAAACTCCCAACGCCCACCTTGGGCGTGCCTTGCTTCTCCATGCCAAAATCTTCTCCAAGGGGGCATCCATACTCTGATCTTATCTCATGATCCACCCCATCTAATCCCTCCTTTTAAATAAGAGAGTGGTTAGGGTTCAAAGGGAAGATAGAGCTTTACAAGGATAAGACTCCTCCCATGTAGCCACCCACTCCTCTCCCTAAAATATTAGCATCTCACACCTTCTCCATGCAAAAAATACTTTGGCATGAATTATTTTTTGGGTGTGAACTCCTCATGGGGCATGAATAAAGTGAGAGAGTCTCAGTGCAATGGGACTCTGATTTCTAAACAAATTTTAATCTGATTTGAATCTAAATTGAGTCAAATTCAATTAGTAATTAAGTTCAAATCCTATTTGGACTAGAAATCCAAATTAAACCAAATCCAATCAGATCTAATCTGATTTAATTCAATCCATATTTGATCAAATTAAATAATATACAATAATTATAATTTATTCTTCCTATAACTTACTAACTCTTAGTAAATTCTCAATATAACTTTTATATTTAAGTCTAATCATCAATCAAATTGATAATTAAGATCACTTACGATTTATGAATCAAAATCATATTCGACAGTTCGATCAGTCAGGACCTCTTTTATTCGTGATCCCATAAATTCTATTCTATCTGGTAGTGAGAAATATTTTGATCTTTATCAAAATATCATTGAAACTCTTTTTAATGGATGGGAGCAATTCTAACTCATCAATCAAAAATTATTGACTATCAAATAATTCTCATTGGTCCATAATCCATCAGTGATGCCTAACAGCATGTAGTTGTAACCCAGCAAAATAGAAGGATGAACCTCTAAGTGTAGTTACTGTATGATTCAATTTCTCTATCATGAGTTTCGACAATATGAAGGTCATGAAAAACTCGTCAAACTCCATCATCTGTCATATCTAAGATTTATTTGACTTGAGTCTATTTGTGAAATCTGATGAAAATTTTTTCTATCATTCACACTGCTCTGGCCAAGATCATCCAAACTCAATCTCATAAATCACATAGGACTACTCCTTTCCAACTAAGATCAATAGATCTCATTTTGATGTACATCCTATTCCTACAATGAACCTACTGTAGCCAACATACACCTCAAGATTACGTATGACTAAAAGACTGAGTTATGGTGCAGTCAAGCTACAGCAATCTCATTGTAAATAGCTGAGGCACCGTAGGTCAAAGAATCACTCACATAACTACAACATCGAGAATATCACTGACGAGTGAATAAATATCTAAGTGACTTTTCGTGTTGGTCATGCTTAGTACTGTTGTTCTCTAACAACCACCTACACTCTCGCTCCATTATCCCCACACTGTAGATTCAATACTCGTCTATCCTAAGAAAATAATCTGTGTACCAATCTTATTGGATCAATCACCATCTTCATGATGATCTTTCGATTAAAATAATTTGAAATTAACCATCAATGATACATGCCTCAAATTTTAACTTTGAGAATATATGTCATTATCTTATTAATTCTTTGAACGATTCATAGACACATATACTACATGAATGAATTTAATTATCTTAAATAATTTGATCAAGTATAAAATTAGATCCTAAAAAGAATTAATGTGTCAATCTGATTGACTTCTAAAACATACATCTAACAATTTCTCACTTACACTAAAATCAATCTACCACAAATCTAAACCCCATCTTCTCAAGATATACTTTAGTTCTGGCTGGCTAAATATTTAGTCAGTGGGCCCGTCACATTTTATGGGGTCTATTTGATCCTTGAAGTCTTACTTCTCAGAATAATCATAAATCATCGCTCTTATATACTAAGAACTCTGGTGAGACTTTGACTCCTTAGCTAGAGCTATGATGCTATCATTACCTAAGAACAGTGTTGTGTCATCTCATGACATTATATCTAGTTCTGTAACAAATCAGAATATTTCTTAGCTATCTCATAAGCAACGACATATTCGACTTTAAATTTATAATGATCGATTGTTTGAAATTCTTTCAATTTATCGAATCTCATTGCACAAATAATACATCCTGATGTAGACTCTCTACCATCAACATCAGACTTAAATCTGAATTGTGAATCTTTTATCCTTAATATTTTTTTCCTCCCAAAGATCATGAATATATCCTAAGTGCTTCTCAAGTACTTAGAAATATTCTTCACAGCTATCCAGTACTTTCAATCTTAATTCAATCGATATTTGCTCATGACTCTCATAGTAAGGTCTATATCAGGTTGTATGCATAGCAAAACATACATAAAGCTCTCTTTAGTCGAAGCATAAGAGATCTAGCTCATGTACTAAATCTCTTCAAATGTGTCAGAACACATCTTTTTGGAGAGATCAGTCTCATGCCTAAAGGGTAGAAACCCTTCTAAGAGTTATCATGCTGAACCCTTTCAGCATCTCCTCTATGTACATTTTCTGTGAAAGATTTAGCATCCCGTTAGGTCCATCTCATAGATCTAGATCTATCTCATAAATCCTTATTGGATGCTTCTCGAGGTCTTTTATGGAGAATTTATTTAGACAACTAAATTTTAAACTGATATCAGCATAGGAGCAACTTTTTTAATCAAGAGGATATCATCCACATACAATACAAGGATCGTGATAATACTCTCATTGATCTTCTTATAAACACATATTTTCTCATGGAATATTCGATAATTCATGTTTCTTATCTCTCATGAGGAATACTTCCTTTATATCCTCTATCAAAATATCTAAGTATCTTTGAGTATGATCGGAGATTATAAAATGAAGGAGGGACTACATGTACTAGCTCAACATCAATAGGTTCTATGACTCATTGCTCTTAAGAATTTTTTTTTTGAACTCAATTTTTTTTCTACTATTTTTCTCTTGAACAAACTATTTTTTCAAGAACATAGCATGTTGGATCATAATCATATTATAATCCTTAGAAAATATCATTCCTAAAACTCTTTAGGATATTTTGAAACGAATCTCATAGACCTAACCTCTAACTTGATCCAAATGTCAACACTTGACATGGGTCGAACATCCTAAACATGCCACATCTCATACGGCGTGATAGAAAAAACTTAGAAGAAACTCTATTCATTAAATTAAGCATATTTCAAAAAAATAAAAAAAATTAGTGAAGCTCATCATAGATCAAACTGTATTGAATAGAGTTCAATTTCTACTCTCTGACACCCCATTAAGTGGAGGTGCATCAGAAAGAGTCCATTATAAGATTATGTCATTTTTTTAAGATAGGTTAGAAATTTCCACTAAGGCTTACACTTCTTCAATCTCATCGAAGAACCTTAAGAGTTTTTCAATTTATTTCTCTACTTTATATCTGAATTCTATAAGTTTTTCAAGATTTCAGATTTGTGTCTCACACATATACCCATAGTTACTAATATGAGTAATGAAGTAAAGAAAATCAATCCTAACTAGCTCATCAAATGGACTGTATATATGAGTATGTATTAGGACAAGTATACTAGTGGTTTTAACCCCATATCCCATAATGGGTGGTTTGGCCATCTATCTTTGAAGGTAGAATCTATAAATCAGAAATAACTCGAAAGTCGATGAGCCTAAGAGCTCATACCTTTTCAATTTATTTATTCTGTCTTCTTCAATATGATCAAATCTGAGGTACCACATATACTTCAGATTTATCTCATCTATGGATCTCTCAGATCCTACGGCACTCACTATCTTCTCACATCTTCTAAAGGTATGTCCCTTATCTTTTTCTGTAGGTTCTCCATGTATATTGAAACCCTTTCCCTTGAACTCTTCAAAGTCCCATCAATAGTCACCAACTCAATCAAAGTGTAATCAATTTTATTCATGTGATAGTTTACTATAAATTATCTATATGAACTAGTAAGAAACTACAGGATCAAATCCATTCGTAATTTCTTATGCTTGGATATATTGAGCTTCTCAAGCTCATCAAGTCCTTAATCATTGTCAGACAATGATTATGAACTGATTGCTCTTTGATCAATGTCAGACGATTTGATGATTTAGGGATATCTTGATTAGCTCAACTTCTTAGAACTTAAAATCATTTTAGGTTTTAGAGCCAGTCTTTATAACTTGATCGATTAGTCAATCATTCTAAGTTTGTGAGGATTGAAAGCCAATGTTAATTCTATCAGAGAATAGAGATTTAGTTAAATATTTGTACTTGATTTTGTAATTGTACTAGAACTTTAAATAAATATGCTTTCACTAATTTTTGGATCTCAATACTCTTCGAATTGGAAAGCGAAAACTTCTTCACGAGTTAGGGTTCCTAGTAGCTACTACAGTCCCATCGAATGGCACACCACCTTACCTAAAAGATTCTGATAAATGTATCAACCAATGAGCGGATAACTCTTGCCCAATACTTCTTAAGCAAATTACAGTGGACTTGGTCTCTAAATCTTGAGACCGCGCCTAACAGATCTTGATCTCATTTTTAATTAAGTCAGACCTATCATTGAGCATGAGTGAAGCCGTCATTGGATCCTCACTTGACAGATCTTAGGCCCAACCCCATCTCTACCCCATATATAGAGTGGTTGCTTCTCCCCTGATGCAACAGAACCATTGTATCCAGTCGAGAACAATCAATATCGGAGAGGGTATGGCACTTTATAATGGTGGAAGACCCCTCGACTTAATATTATTGAGAAGATTTTAATTTAAATCTTTTAATTATTAATTTACATCTCATGTAAATCCATAATTACAATGGATCTAATCCTAATTAGTCATAACCATTATAACTAATCCTAAGGGCATGGGCTAGCTCAAATCACCAAGCAACCACATTAAGACTAATCAACCAAATTCATCAAAAAATGTAAGATTAGTGGGAGTCCTTCTGTTGTTTTTCTTAGATCTCAATAAATTGATCAGATCAACGAATGAAATCAATTAAATAACCACCTCTCATTAAATTATTTTCTTTAGATATCAATAGGTCAATCAATTTTGAATAGATTAGCTTGTGTAACTTAGGCTTGAACCGCTGAGTCAAATTAGGTCTTTGAGTTAATTGATCCGACATGAAGCTGTTAATCAATGTGACCAATCTACAACTATTGAGTTGATCTTAAGTACTCTTGATCTAATCCTAATCAACTCTTGATCGGATTCAGTCAACAGCTCATCTTGATTGAGTCCTATCATGTACAAATCGATTACTCAAAAGTAATCAAATTATCAGACCTAATTGAGCTATCCAAGCCCAAACCTCATGTTTATGCTTAAGATAAAGATCTTAAATTCTCAATTCATATCCTTAATTAAGTACATTATGAACATGAGGTAGTTTAGATATCGAAACTACTTTCATATCTAAATATTTAATTATATATCTCATACATGAATCTAGGATTTTAAATTAAAGGGTCTCATCTCATATCATCCTAGGACAACCATTCGGCATAATCTCCATTATGCCAGGGCAACCTTATATCAGGATGATTTTGATTAACCCAACCAATTTAGATCTAATCTAAAATAGGTTTGATCATTTATACATCTCATGTATATTTAGATCTAATAACTTGCATCTCATACAATGCTAAATCAGATTATGTATCTCATACATAACTACATCTATATGTATCACATATGCATATCAATTATACATCTTATGTATAAACAAAATGTAATACATCACATGTATTTAAATTAGATCTAATCTAATTTATTAAATCTGATTTTCAGATCTAAAGATTTAATTTTCAAATCTATATATATCACATATGCATATATATCTCATGTATAATTTAGATGTAATACATCTCATATATATTTAAATTTGATCTAATCTAATTTAACAAATCTAAATATCTGATTTTCAGATCTTAATAATATGCATGTGAAACAAAATTATGACTCTAATACCACTTAAAGGATGTCACACATCTGTGATATGCATGCAGAGATCAAAATATGCAGATTCTTAACTTTTAAAATTATAAACGTAGCAAAAATTGAAACTGATCTATATTTAAAACTACTTAAATCTAACATGCATAAAATTATAGATCTAATCTACACATACCAAAAAATTCACATACTGAATTAAGATGCTGAAAATAAAATCAGATTTAGACTTTTACCTTTGCATGGATAGATCTTCATCATCTGGCCTTATGGTAATCTGATGAGATTTCTGTAGAGCCGCACACACGTCTGACCTCTATGGATATCCATCGAGGCTAATCTGATCAGGAAGACTCAATCTCACTAAGATACTAGCTTCCTTACAGAGATCGCTCTTTGGATTATCGAATCGGCTTGATCTTTGATCTTCTTCTCAAAAAATCAATCAGATCAATAAGAGGATGATGAAATCAGATCGTATCTTATTTTTTTTATTTTCTCTTCTTAAGAGAAAAATCAAGATCTATGAAGGAAGATAAGAGATTCAATCTTTTCTTCTTCCTTTCTTGTCCAACTTTTGGACTAATCTAGAAAGATAGAGGAGAACCATCCTTCTCATGATCAAAATTAA
>KE505344.1:28963-60945 GCA_000441515.1 Elaeis oleifera | reverse complement strand
ATCTGAAGTCGGACGATCCAGTGTCAGATCGTACAGAGTCAGAAAATCGGTGTCAGACGTCAGATGTCTTACGGGGAATGTCAATCGCCGTCGGGGGCCCCACGTGGGAGCGCGGGCCGCCGTTAGGCGTCCCATCGGGATGCGGAGCGCCGCGTGCGAAATAATTCCATCGGGAGGTGAAACGCCGCGTGCGAATTAATTTCGGGGACGCGAAACACCGCGTGCGAATTAATTCCGGGAACGCCGCGCGATCGCCACATGTCGGCCATCGGGGGGGCCATCGTCCGGCGAGCCCTCATCTCGGCCGTCGGGGGACCCTATATATATGGGGTCACCAGCATCTGGGATTTCACTTTTCCTGCTCTGCGGCTGAGGCTCTGTCTGTGAAGTCTCGCGTCTCAGGCGGAACTGTCCCTGCTCCTTGGTATTCTCGAAGAACTCCTTGGTCCTTTCCTGTTCTTTTCATCCTATTTTTTTCTTCTCCCCTTCGTTCTTCTTCTTTCGGTCTTGGTGCCATGGCCGGAACTTCTCCCAGGGAAAGTCGGTCGGGGAACCCGACCGACGACTACCGGTCGGTCCCAGAGGCGGAGGTCTCTTCGCTGTCGGGGCCGAATGTTGATCGGCTCCGGGAATAGTACTGCATCCCGGAGTCGTTTCGGCTCTCTGCCCCTGGAGCCGATGGTCGGGTGAATAACCGCCCGAGGGCCAGGTGGCGCTGTACGTCGAGGACCTTCGGGCCGGACTTCATCTTCCGATTTTGGAGTTTGTCCGGAACGTACTTGACTACTACGGACTGTGTCCGGCGCAGTTGGCGCCGAACTCGATCCGTGTAATCATCAGCTTTGCTCTGCTGTGTCGGCTTTTGCCGAAGGAGCCTCGGGTCTCCCTCTTCCAGGCATTTTTGTGCTCCGACCCACCCAAGGCTCGGGGTGGTGGTTCTTCAACCCCGGAAGGTTTGTCTTTCGTTACTGGTCTTCCTTCGTCCATCCACGGGTGGAAGAACCAGTACTTTTTTGTCTCCTCTTCCTTTCCCTGGGGGTTCCCATCTCGTTGGGGACAGCCCATCACGTGGCCGAACGAGAACGCCCGAGTGGAGGAGAGCGATCGGAAGGACTTCCACCGACTGAAGGATATGTCGGTGCCGAGGCAGAGGGAGCTTGTTACCGAACAAGCTCTCTATGACGCTGGCCTGAGTCTGGTGCCCCGCTTAGGTACGGTCTGATCCACTTGCTATCTTTACTTTTGTTTGTCTCTGGCCTGTACTAATCTTTTCTGTCGGGATTGCAGGTGCACCATCGGAGATGCGGCCGTCGGCTGTCGAAATTCGGCAGCATGCGGCCAGGAGGAGGCTCTTGGCCGAGGCCGGGCCCTCGCGGCCTTCGAAGAGGCCTAGGGCATCGCCAAAGCCCGTTGCAGCACCGGTGGCCGAGCAGCGAGATCCGATCATCGCGTTGTCGGCGCCTGCGGCCCTGCAGGAAGAGCGGCCGACGGAGGAGAAAACCAGAGGGCTCAAGAGTGCTTGAGAGGGCTTTAGGGAGCTTACCCAGCCTTTTTTGGCCCTACTTGATTACTGTTGCCTTATCCCTTTTATAGTTGGAGGCGGTATGGTTCCGCCGTCAGTGATGTTGACAACTGTGGAGTTGTCAAGTCGCCCTGGGCTGTCGCATCGCCGGGGGTTGCCATGTCGTTGATGGACTGACGGGTCCTAGGAATTAATTGGCGTCCTTGGCAGGACGAATTCCCCAAGCCTCTGGCAGGGCAAGGTCCCCCTGACGGTCGTACGGTGTGTCCTTGATGGGACTGCAGCCCATGCTGGCTGTCTGGCAGTAGTGTGGGGGCTGGTCCGACTACAAGTCGGGCCTTCGCTGTCGGCTGACGACTCCAGGGCACAGTCGGCGCCTGGGGAGTCTGTGGGAGTCGGGCGTTAGTCGCCCAGCCCGACTGTGAATCGGTGTCGTCCAACCCGGTATGGAGTTCGGCCTTCGGGCAATCGGAGTCGGCGCTGGCCGGTCAGACCGACATGCCCAGGTCGAGCACCATCGGCAGTCGCCATCGTTGCGCCCGTTCGGTTGGACGAAGTCGATGTCGGAGGGTCGGTGTCGGGACCCGTTGGTGAGTCGGCACCGCGGTCGGTCGGCGTCGGGACTAGTCGGTATATCCCAACAATATCCATTTCAAAGAACTAATAGTTGAATAATTAGTTGTTCATCTTCCAGACATGAACATAGTTACTTATCATGATAATCAAAGTTTGCCATCTATCATGAAAAAAGAATATAAAAAAAATCATGTTCGAATGGTTATGGCTAATAAATTTTGGATAAATTATATTTTGATCTCTAAACTAAGTTGGCTTTTTTTAAATGGTCTCGCAACTATAAAAATTAAAGTTTGATCTCTGAACTATTTGAACCGATTTAATGTCATCTTCAGGTATGATTTCGGTAGTTTTTTCTCACCAAAAATCTGATGCGGCAACCTCCGATACTTATGCAGAGTATTTTTTGCTTACATGACTCAATCGATGCTGACGTAGCTTAAAATATTTTGAGCCATGTCATCTTTTTCTTCTCCAAATGTTAAAATCCCTAATGTCTCATCTCTCCAAATCTTCATTTTCTTTCCCAAAGCTTTATCTTCTTCCTCAAATCCATCATCTTCCATCTATTTTCTTCTCATCTCGAAAATTTTAATGAAAAAATAAGAAAAAGAAGAAAATCCCTTTCCACTATGGCCCCATTCTCCTCCTTCCTCACAATCTTTTCTTCTTTATTTCTCACCACTCCATCTCCCTAAACTTTTTCTACCACCCTTTTCAAATCTCTCATCTTTCATTTCTCTTTTTCTCATCCCCAAAAATCCTAATAAAAAGAAAGAAAGAAGAAAACCCCTTCCTCCATAGCCCTATCCTCCTTCTTTGCTTGGTTTTCTCTCCCATTCATCTCCTATTGCCTCCTCCCAATGCCTCGTACTGAGCCGGTGTTAGTTTCATTATCCTCTCCTTCCATTCCAAACCCTTTCCTTCTATGGTCCTATCATCCTCAAAGAAGAGAGATCAGAGAAAGAAGAAAAAAAATATGATGGGAAAG
The DNA here is from genome assembly GCA_000441515.1 of Elaeis oleifera. Lineage (NCBI taxonomy): Eukaryota > Viridiplantae > Streptophyta > Magnoliopsida > Arecales > Arecaceae > Elaeis > Elaeis oleifera. The sequence continues at coordinate 57,856 of KE505344.1, read as the reverse complement.
AAAGTTAATGTCATATAAGTACCACATCAATGTTTCTTTTAATTTTAATGCAACATAAGCACCATATAAGCACTAGATATTGCCATATTAGACTTTCGATGAGAGAAAACTGTCAGAATCGTACATGAGGATAATATTAAATCCGTTCAGATAGTTTAAGGATAAAACTTTGACTTTTATAGTTTAGGAACTTTTTAAGCAAATCCAACTTAGTTTGGGAATCGAAAACATAATTTATCCTAAATTTTTAAGATGTGCATGCTTTAACTTATATAGAGCTTCTTAGCTTCAAAAAGGTATGAAATCCAAAAGACAAAATTTGGATCAGGGAAAAAAAAAAAAAGAGGACCGGCAAGATTGTTTATATTCATCCAAGTTCAGATGAGTTATATTATCTAAGAATACTTATAAATTTGGTTAGAGGACCAAACAGTTATGATAAAATTAAAATTACAAATGGTATTATTCATCCAACTTTTTAATCTAAATATAATATATTTGATTTATTAGATGATAATAGAAAATGGTATGAAGCATTAAATGAAGCTTCTTATTGGGTGATAGTAGCTGAATTAAGATAGATTTTTATCACTTTGATTATATACTGCGAGATAGCTAATCTTATTAAATTATTTGAAATGTATTGGGTGATATTTAGAGAGGATATATTTTCAAATTGAGAAATATCTTAGAAATTCCAAATCTACATATTCCAGAATCATAATTAAAAAAATCATAATTTTTGAATTAAAAAATTATTTAACAAGAATTATAGATCTTTCTCGAAATACATTCTCCCAATGTCAAATAAAATTGTTACAGAAGAAATAAATAACAGATTACTATTTGAGTATTATGTTGTGAATTGCAATGAGCACACTCTAAGTAATTTGATGGCTAAACGAAGACCAGAGAATTACTTATGATAAAATTTTAAATATAATAAATAAAATGAAGATGGATTATTTTTGCCTATAGTCCTAGAGGAACCAACAAAACATCTCTGACAAACAATAATTTTCAAAAATTATTCTGAAGAAAAAATTATTTTTAGTGTTGCTTCATTAGTGATTGCATTGCTTCCATTACCTGGAGGACAAATGGCTTATTCAAGATTTAAAGTACTGATTTACATAAATGAATGCTCCACATGTGACATAAAAAAGAGAAATCTCCTAATAAAGATAATTGATTGCACATATTTAATAGTTTCGGATGAAGCTTCAATGAATCACAAAAATTATTTTAAAGCTCTTGATAGATTTTTGAAAGATATTTTAAAAATAAAAGATTCAAATGAAGAGGAAAAGCTATTTAGCAAAGTATTGCTTCTCAAAGGAGATTTCAGATAAATTTTTCTCCTAATTATTGGAGGCAGTGGAGAAGAAACAATGATATATTAATCAGTCAATCATATTTATAGAAATATTATAATTTTTTATTAAAAATAATATAAGATTATTAAATTGCAACTTGGATGATGAATCAAAAAAATCGATATACAATTTAGATAAATAGATTTTGGATATTGATGGTGGAAAAATAGCTGTCATATACTAGGAGAAGAGGATAAACCATGTTGCATAAAAACCCCAAGTGATTTATTTATAAAATATTCTAACAATCATATTTAGAACATTATTGTAGCAATCTACCAAAATTTTGAAGAAAATTATAATAATTCTACATATTTAAAGGAAAGAGCTATTATTATATCTACAAATTAAATAGTTGATGAAATAAATTTGTATCTACTTTCTATAATTTCATCAAAGGAGAGAATATATCTAAGTTTAGGTACAATTTACAAATCTACTATACATGCTGATTTCGAAAATGTCCTTATCCTGTTGAATTCCTATCCTCTTTAAAATTTAATTGGTGTTCCTCATCATAAATTATGATTAAAAATATGTGCTCCTATAACATTATTATGGATCATATCAAGCAAAACATAGGACTTTATAATGGTATGTAGATTGATAAATAGTTAGTTAACTACAGAGGTAAGTGAAGCAATTATTATCACCAAAAATTATAGTGGTGATAAATTTTTGTATCCCATGGGTAGTTGTATAAGTCGTTCAAACAAAATAGCCATACATTATTAAAAGTAGACAATTTTCAATAAATGTTTACTATTTAATGACAATTAACTAAAGCCAAGGATAAACTTTAAAATATATTGTATGTACTTTTCTACACTGATATTCTCTCATGGACAGCTATACGTGATTGTTTCTAGAGTAATTTCATGCCAGAGCCTCAAAATTCTCATCCAAAATGAATATACAACATTAGAAAATATAGAAAATATTGTTTACAAAAAAAATTTCGGATCTATCTTCAGGTATTTCTATATATAATTGGTTACATAGCAAACTATAATATATATATATATATCAAATACTAACATTTGTTAAGTTAGCATAAAAAATATATTATAATTTGTTATTAACCTTATCATTGGAAAAATGGGACTAGAAATTAAATCAAAAGTTTCAAAAATTAGCATTCAACAAATCCTAACATGGAAAATCAATTGATGATTATCAATTGCATCTTGCTAGATGAAGGGTGGTCACATGCTTCCCTCTATTTTTTCTCATTTTTTAATTAAAATTTTGAAATTTGACTAATAATGCAAGCTTTGTGTGTATAGGGAAATTTGATTCAGGCATCAACAAGAAAAAAAAGATGCAGATCATTTTAAAAATCTTCTTATTGAAGAAAATATTTATTATTTAAAAAATTAATATTTCTCCAAATAAAAAATTTAATTTAGAGCTTCTACACATCAATAGATGATCTATATTAAGTGATGGATGATTGAATAAGTGGAGGATGATGCTAACTCCATACCACTTTACAAATTAATTTATTGATTTTGATGGCATACCATCAAGAAATTTTAACGCCCTTTATTTGATAGGTATCAAAAAATTGATATATATAATTTTCCCTCAAATATAGATAAAATTATCATCACATAATAATTATATTTTTTTATGTAAATATTGTTGAAAATTTTGTAACATGGGCCTCTTGAACGAATGTGTAAGAGAAAATTTGGTTTATAAAAGAACATTGAAATGGAAAATTTAAAGTAAAGTATATAACATTTATTTTCTTCCACTTTTTTGGTTTATTCTAAGCTTTTTTTACTAGCTTTTCCTCAAGTTACAGTATTGCAACAGTGTGAAGCAGAGTATATTTCCTAATTAACTTCTAGGACGCAAAGGTTAACTATTACTTTTTGGGATAAACTTGCTAAAGAATTCAGCAAAATATTTGTTAGAAAAAAAAAGAAAAGAGAAGGCCCGGTTATGATTTTATTGGTCTGCATGATTTTAAGAAGTTACAAAGATAACTTTTTGTTCTTAACTTTTTTTCAAGAAATTTCTTTTCCATTATAATTAAAGTGCTCAATAATTTTTTTCTCTATATGCTTTTTATATTTAGAAAAAATTGCCTATCCACCTCTTTTAATTATGACAACATACTATGTAGATTTGCAAATACCTGAAATTACAAAATACCAAAATAGGTTACCATTTAGATCTTTTGGCTATAGTATTTAATGATATTAAAATTATGTATTATATGATGAATAAATATATCAATTAACGTGCATATGAGAAACACTAGCAGCTTTGATTATGTATATAACGCAAGAAAATAAGTTGTTGTTGATCCCCATGATAAAGCAATCACTAACAAAAAACAATTGAAGATTTGATAAATTTAATCTGAATAATTTCTAGATACAATTCAAAGATTTGATGGATATTCACTCCTCCATCCAAAAGTTTGTTCCCACCCAAACATAGATAAATATTTAAAATGTTCTAATAGTTTGATTTTAGTATTATAGTACTGTAATATCCTAACGCAAGATTTACAAGTTCTTTGATGTATTTTCATGGGACAAATTCATGTGCAAAGCAATGTTAAAATGAATTGATATGTCATATGATTTGTGATACAAAGCTTGTTATAATTGCAAATCTGCAGTGAAAATTTATGGGCCTAATTTTGGGGTAGTCAATGCAATAAAACAATCAATCTCCAATGCCATGGTAAATTACAGTATTCATTCACTTCTTTAAAATCATAATTGTAAATATATTTCAATATATTAAACTAACTTAACAAATCTTTATTAACTTTGCAAAAGTACAAATTAAATGCAATTGTTGAGGACACTATTGGTGTTACAAATTTTTATAATATTTGATAAATTAGTTCAGCAACTAATTGGAGTTCCTAGACTAAATCTTACATTTAACGGATGCAAAATCCTTAATGTCACCTTTATATTTCAAGTTACATTTGATTGCAAAAATTTCAATGCAAATGCTATTAGTTTCAAAGTGACAAAAATTTTTCAAAAAACTGAATCGCATGTGACATGTTTATATGAAAGTTCCGGTGCTAGGCCTTCTCTATCTCAAACTACTAAAGGAGTTACCATTTCTATTCTTGAAAAGCAGATTTGCATAGAACTTTTCAGAGAGAAGATCACTCCTGCAAAGCATCATCATTGCCAATGGAGTACTATATTTAGATCATTAACACTTCATATTACAGTATTTCATGTTCCTAACATTAAAAAAAGCCAAAAAGACTTTTTTGTTGAAATATGATCTTAATAACCTTACCAATAATATATTTATTGATCTATGCAGAAGCCCAACTGTGATGTGTGCCTTTGTCGAAGAAGCAACATACGAGATAAGTTAGCTTCAAATGACAGCACATCATTGGCATCTCTTCTCTCAATGGCCGACAGATAATCAATCAGCAAATTAGCTCAAAAAAAAATTCTCGAGCTTGCTTAGAATGCAATAACTTATGTTGGATGTATTAATAAATATTGCTTAATATTTTTCCAATAGTTGATATAAAAAATCGCTGCATTGCGTGGCTTATCTGCTAACATATGTATGTGTGTATGTATATATATATATGTATATATGTGCGTATGTATGTGTGTGTGTGTATGTGTGTGTATGTACACACACGTACATACGTGCTTTGCATTTTCTCAGTGATGAAAGTCAAAACTTTTGACATTATATGATTATCAAAAGGAGTAATCCCCATTGTTTGACAGCAAATCTGGTGAATTATGCTAATCTTCTTCTAACATATGGCCAAAAATTGTTTATGTAGATAGAAAAAAGAGATCATAGGAGAATGACCAACCAAAAGTATTGCACAAATAGACTTTGCTAAGACACCACTTATCTAAGGAACCTATTTGACAATTTAATGAGAAATTAAGTCTCGGCTTAACAAAGCTTTTTGATAATATTATATCCATCAAAGAGGCATAATTCTTTTCTAAATGGACTCGGTGATTATTGATCTCAAGTCGAGCTTAAGTAGTGAAATATTCGGTTAGAAGGCTCGCAAGCCTGATCGAGTATATATATTTTAAGAATATATTATTTATTATAATAATTATTAATTAATATTAAATATAATATTTATATTTTTAATGTGGCCTAACTCCTAATTTTAACCAATCTTTTTAATTATGACCGAGGCTTGAATACAAGCTTGGGTATGGTTTTGCTGATATCTAAGTCTAGTTCAAGTCAATCTCGATTATTACTTCTTTTTATCGAGTCGAGTTCGAACTTGAATCCTATGGTTCGATTGATTTTATGTTCAATTTTTAATCCGAGTATTTAAATCGAGTCAAACTTAAGCCTCTAGATATTTGGCTTGATTTGGCTCGGTTGCACCTCTATTCCCAATCATCAAAATGAGTTTCCCCTGCATAGGTCTTATAACTTGAAATAGAAATAACAAAATGAGGTTAAAAGCAGTTGTTGATTCCATCTTATTATAAAGTTTGGCTTACAGTACATATGAAAATTGTTATACTAGAAATGTAAAAGACAAATTTTTGCATGTATACTCCTGTTAATATAGTTTATGGTATATTTACCTTAAAAATCAATATTTGTATATATTCCCTTATGGTCCTATTTTGCAACAACACCCTTTTCATTGATAATGTTAAATACCGGTATTTGTTTAGCTGTACAATCATTTTATTATCCTTTGAATTACTATTTTTGGAAAAAAAAATAACGTTCAATTTGTGTTGCACAGAATTATGGTTGCATAATTTTTATGGATATTAATGAAAGGGATAATAGAATCATTCTATACTTAAAGTAATTAGTTACTATGTCATTAGCTGAAAATCTAATGGGAAGAGCATTGTTGCAAAAACTTACTAAATTAAGAATATAGATACAAATAGTGATTTTTGAAGAATAAATATGTAGTACCCTATATTTATAGGGTATATACATAAAAACCCTTCTCTATTAAGGTTGCATTTGGGTGGAGTTGTTGGTTCCACGAAGGAACAACTGTATACATGGGAGCTGCCTCCGTACCGTGAGTATCACAAGGATCGAGCGATGGTGACGCCATGACGTTTGAGTACATTATCATAATATTTGCCATCAGAAAGACCTTCAGCTTTGGATTCTCTTTCATTTGCCTCAAAGATCTCTAGACAGAGAGTCTTGAGCTTAGAAGGGCAAAAAGCAAAAACAGTGCAAGCAGACAACATGAGTGGTAGAGAATATCCCCTCATGGTGTGGTGGATCTCCACGTTGAGCTCATCGTAAGCCTTCTCTAAGTATAGCTTACATAGAATATTGGTAGCATGAGAGGCTCTATAATGGACTAGAACTTTGTGAACTTCAAGAAAGTTAACCAATATTAGTCTAACTTTGATAAACACTATTGTGCTTTGTGTCATGTCTCCGATCCAAGATCGCAAGCCAGAAGTTATGACAATCGCCATATATTTATGGAGAATTCTCCCTATAAATATACAAAACATTCCAAATGCGATATCAATACATCACAATGAAATAAATTTAAATAACTAATAGTCAAAATTTAATTAACAAATCAAACTAATGAATATATTTAAAAATCTTTACATCAAATAAATCTCAACCGGTAAATCTCAACTAATAATAATAAATCTAAATCCAAATAATGTTGATATTACTGACTCTCATTTTTAATCTCACTCCCAAAGCAGTACTCCCATCCAAAACTAAGTATCTGAATCTGAAAAAGAGAGAGAGGATAATGAGCTTGACAGCTCAGTAAACAATTCAATTCAAATATATAGTACTAATTAAATAAATTCATATAAAATCAATCTTTTCAAAATTTATTTCAAATATATTTTCATTCATAAATCAATTCTTTCAAATATCCATTCATCTTGACAGCCATAAATTTTGAACACACTTATACCATATGACAAGACTAGAATGGGTCCAGAATAGTCAAAATGAAAGTGCCAATGTATAAACCTTATTGGTAGGATAGCGATATCCCAACAGATAACCTCCACTGGTTGGGTGCCAATATACTAGTATATAACCTCCACTAGCAACATATCGATATGCTAGTGCACAACGTTTACTAATAAGGTATTGATGTACCAACATGCAACCTCTATTAGCAGAATATCAATATACCAATGCACAACTTTACTGACAGGATATTGATGTATCAGTACACAACTCCCACTGATAAGGTATTGATATACTAGAGCATAATTAAACTATGAGTCAAAATCTATCTCAAATTAAATCTCTTTTTTGATACAATCAGTTTCATATTTTAATTGGATAATATACAAAATCATTCGAAATCGAAATCAATCGATCGTAATCCATGATAAAATCAGTATCTTCAATAATGCATCAAATAGTATTTTATAATAAATTTAATAAATAAATATCATGCTTTATATTCATAGATTACAAATAATATAATTCAAAATTCAATGATATAAATACTACATAATCTGCTAATAAATCTAAAAAAAGAGTTACATTACCTACTTAATAAGTGAACCAATCAATAAGTTGAATTAATTTTGAAAATCTTTCTCGAAGTCTGTTATCATTAACCGAAAGTCTATGTGTTGTTGCGCAAGAGCATAGACCCTTCTTTGGATCCGAGGTTATAGACTTCCATCCTTATTTTGTTCAGCTATCAAGGTAGGCTGACTCTTCACTTTTTGTGGGCAATCAGCTATTTGTGGCCTGTTAGACTACAAACAAGCATATACTAATTTTTTTAATGACAATCATTTAATGCATAATTTTTACTATACCAAAAACACTTGATATTATCAATCGATCCAAAGTTGCACTCATTGACCTCTCATTCGAAACCCTAATATATTTATGATTTTGTCCTTGAGATTCCTTTGATCTATTTCTTTTTTTTATTCTTTTTTTTTTGCATGTTCTTCATTAACTTTCATTTCAATTATCAATACTTTATTCACCACATCTATATAACTAGTTAATTCATATGGTACCATTTGTTTCTAATTTATGTCCTTAACACCATCTCAAATTTATACACCCGATCACGGTCATCTTTGACCATTCTTAGAACAAACTTGACAAGCTTCTTAAATTTAGCTTTATATTCCACAACTGTCATATTATTTATTTCAAATAATAAATTTCAACTCTTTTTGAATTCTTGCACTTTGAGAAAATACCGATCATAAATATCCTTTAGAATATCTTCCAAGTGTGTTGTTTTCATCTTATTCATATTTGTGTTCTAGTCTTTGCCATCAATTGAATGCCTCATCTTGTAATATGTATGATACATGCATGATCTTTTCATTATCATGGTAAGTCTTAGCAATAAATGCTTTCTCCATCTCCATAAGCCAATCCTCTGCTTCCAAAGATTCTGCAATCCTCTTGAAAGTCGATGGAGAAACTTTTTAATTCTATAATATTATTTCATTGCTCTTACTGCTTTTCACATCTTTGTGGTGGCAATGTTTGTTATTGCACTTATCATTGTTACAGTAATTATTGCTACAACTATTGTTGCAATTACATATGTTGAGCTAACTAGTGCCTGCATTATTTAGATCATACTTGGCTCTTGCTGCTCTGTTTGGGTGTTCCTGGCAGGATCAATGATTTTCTCCTATTGAGGAGTGCCACCAACCTATTAAGGAGTATTACTATCTTGCTAATTTGATGTCTCTCTAATAACAACTTGAGCAGTCCTTTCTATCCGACATGGAGCCATCGCAGTGTTGATGAACAACAAGCTTTCCAAAATTTTCTTCAAACCTAATATCTAAATTATATTTTATCAAATTTAACTATAATTATTTTTTAAAAATTAATTTTGAAATCTTCGTAGGACTGACCTTAGAGCAGCACCCGACATCCCAATCAAGTTGATCTAGGGCATCCAATTGATCGACTATAAATTAAGAGCCATGCTAAGATGTTGAGATGCAATCGATGGAGGCATCTCATGATGCTCAACCCGATCTAGGTGAGGGCTAACAGGCTGTCTAACAGTCATCAGTCAAGATTTTTTTACCAGAGTGTACCAAAGTTATTAAAAAATCTTTTAAGATCTAGAAAATCTTAGAATAGAGATACAATCTAGACATAGATACTTTTAGAGAGAGAAACTTATATAGAAAGAAAATAAAATTTCTAAAGAGATAAAATAGAGAGAGAAATGAGAGAGAGAATATGGGAAGAGAGACGAAGGTGATAGGAGGAGAGAGAAATCCTCTTGTCTTTTTCTCCTTTGTCCTTTTTTTCTCTTTTCTTTCTTTCTTTCTTCTTTCTTCTTCTTTCCTCTTCTTCCTTTGGTTCTTGGCAAACTAGATATTATTCCCCTTCTATTCCCAAAACAAGGGAGCACTGTCGATGTGGTTGTGACCGACAGTGGCTACGACTGCAATAATGCAATTAGTGGATCCCAGACTATAGTTGGTGATGACTGCCACATCAAAAAATAAAGGGGCAAAAAATAGGAAAAAATAGGAGTAGGGACTTTATCTTAAGAAAAATCAGCGATTGTCAATTAGAATCGAGGCTCTTATGGTTGAGGAAACTAGGAAAAAGGTCAACCTAAGAGTCTCAAGTTCTTACCTAGCTTTTTCGATGATGTTTAGGCTAAAATCCAGTGAGTACGGTGGTGGCTTTTAGGAAGAAAATCTGGCAAATTCCTCATTTTGGGCCTTGATCTTCGGTGGGAAGGAAAGTCCTCTTCCTTTTACATAGAGCTATAGGGAGGAGTCCAACTTCTCCCTGACATCGATCTCTGACTCCGATTAGAAGTCTATCAGGAAAAAACTCCTGTTGGAATTCTTCTCTTATTTTTTTCTTGCTTTAAAATTGTGCAAAGCTCTTTTTGGACCCCCTTTCCCCATTGGGCCAGTCAAGTGGACCTGACTTAGTTCAATGTTGGGCCCGTTTAGGCCGAATATTACATTTTATCTACAAAACCACCCAAATACAACATTTTTCTATTGGCGAAAGGCTTTTGAGATGATCTTCTAGGCTATATATCAAGCTTATTAGCCTAAAATCGTTCTAATTAATGTATCAAGCCCATTGATCAACCCCAACTCATTCATAGTAAAATAGATTTGGTTAGGGATCTTTTAAAGTTGGGTTGTCCTAGGGTTAACCCAAAATCAATCTGATTATAAATGAATAGATTCAAGTGTGGCCCTCAACCCAATGGATCACTAGGATGCACCATTTGGGAACTAGTTTGCTCCTAAACATTACATAATTGATAGTTTTCTATTTTGTTTCAATATGTAATTTACCAAAAAAGGTTATAAAAGTAATGAACTATGTTCACTATAAGATTTTGGGATGTAGAATTATATTTATTTACCATTAATCAATTTATGATCATGATACATCATAATTTTAAATTCTTGTAAATATGGCAATATCTTCTAAATTAAATTTAATTTGTTATTTGTATTTCTCATGTTTACCCTATTTCTAATATACATATTATTATCAAGTAGAAATTAAATGAGTTGATCGATGGGTATGGATTTATGTAAAATAAATTGATTGAGTATGAGTTTTTAAGCTTTTTAATTTATTTATAAATATATTAAAGTTTTTTAACTTGGATCATCCTAAACTGAACCCAATCCACTCCCACGGCATCCAAACCCCATGAGATCTATTCCAGCCAAGTCTAGGGCTGGACTCCTTGTCTCGCATTCTCACCACACCTATGGCCATGTGGCCTTCACTCATATATACATATTCACACACACACACGCACACACATGCATGCGCACGTGCACACATGCACACACATATATGTCTATATAAAGAGAGAGAATAAAGTTGATCGGATGGAGTCAAATCCAATTGCATTTCCCACCGTCCAATCCTACCAATCGCATGCATCTTTGTGTATCAAAATAACAGTTAATAGCCATTTTCCATCCATTAAGATTTTTTTAAAAAAAAGATTGTTAACATTGTGGAATGGAAGTAGGTTGAGTTTGTATTTATTTGAATATTTTTTTATTATCATAAATTTTATTATTTAAATATTTTACTTATTCTATTTGTATTTATTCTGGATGGATTTGTATACATTCTATCCGAACTTCATGTTGATCCTATATAGCTTATGTTAATTATAGGAAGATGGAAAGTCATTTGTAGGGTGGTAATTAGGTCGGATACGAATTGCATCAATACAGATCAGATCAAAAATCATCAATCCAAATCTGATTTATTTATTAAAAAATCAAAAATTATGATCTAAATTTGATCTGTTTATTAAACAATAATCCGATCAAACCTGCTTAATCTATTTACCAAACAAGTCAAGTTTGGTTAAACGAATTAAATAAATTTTAACAGATTAAATAGATTAAACAAATCAGATTAAACGGATCAAAATATGTTAAGTATAAATTTTAAACAAGTTAAATAGATCTTAAACAGGTTAAACAAAAATGAGTTATCTGATTTAATTTAGCCTGAATATTAACAGTTAAATGAATCAGATATCTGAAACTTAAATCTAATTCAAATATTAAATAGATTAAATAGATCGATCTATTTATGAACCAAATCTATTTAGTCTCAATCCAAATCTACTTATAGTGTGTTAAATATGGATCAGATTGATGGATCAGATTATATTTTATCAATCTTAATTATTTATCTCATCTATATTACAACCGTGATCTTTTATATTTTCTATCCTATTTATATTAATAATTTAATTTTTATTTTTTTTTTCATCCATCCATGTTAATAATTGTTTTTTATATTTTTTCATCACGTCCACATTAATGGCCTGGCTTCTTTTTACATCCACCGGCGTTAATGACCTTTATGTGTTTTAAATTTAAATAGATGAAAAAATGATCATCAATTTTTTTTCTATACAGAGATCCATGCAGGTTAGATGATGGGGTGCTTGACTGGATTTGTACTCGTATCCAATCAACTATAGCCTAGTCCACTGCCTTTCCATCCATTTAGATTTAAAAATATAAAAAATCAGATTATTAATATAAATAGATAAAAAATATTAAAAAAAAAGCTGTTAATGGATGAAAAAAATATGAAAAATAAACCATTAATATGGATAAATAAAAATATAAAAAATCAATTAATAATACAGATGGAACTAAAAAATATAAAAAATTGGTTATTAATATGGATGGGATGAAAGTCCACATGCTTTAATGGTTAAGATTCGAGTTTATATTATTTGAATATTTTTTTTATCTTACAGAGTTTATATTTATTCTGGACTGAGTTATATAATTTTATATAAATTTATATTTATTTTAAAAAAATTATATTTATTCTATCCAAAATTTGTATTTATCTTATATACTTTGTATTTATTGTGGGGAGAAGGAAAGTGGCATGTTGAATTGCAACACTGTAATGAAAAATATAAACACTCTAGAATAAATATATACTTGACTCTACCACCATTCCATTTACATAATAATTTTTTTAAAAAAAATCTTAAATAGATGGAAAAGTGGCCGTTAATTTTATTTGTTGTATGAAAATCCTGATAGATCGGGATCAGACTGTACAGAATTCAATTGGATTTAGTTCCAAATCTACATGACCTTATTCTAGTCTATTTTATACATATACACACATCTATGAAATAGAAAGTAAAGGGAAAGCCAAGCCTTCTCTAAAATTACAAAAAAAAATAAAAAAATTATTGAAAAAAATTAGGCCTAAAGGGAAACCGTAATTTATTCAATTTTTTACATAAAAATGCTTGATTTCCATAAAACAAACCATCAACATGCTAATTCCTAAAAACGAAATACCTATGAGAATTCGGTTTCCACGAATCCTACCGTCATTCAATTTCCCTAAAACTTAGATATTTATTGAGTATTCCTTTTCATATGTATATGGTTCCGACGAATTGTATAAGTTTGTCATTAATCCAAAACGAATCCTACTGAATTCTATAAATCCGGAGACATGCCTATTGTGGGTTTCCAGTTTCCATAAAACTGAGATAACGGAGATAATAAAGCCTGTTACCTTTTCCATGTATGCCTAATTTACCAAACAAAATAATATATATATATAATAAAGTAATACATGAGTATCGGGAGTAATATTCTTTATTGACACGTAAGATCATGAGATAATCGCTCGTAATGCCACATTCCAAATTTTATTTTTTATTTTTATATTTTTAAATAAAAATAAAATATAAATAGTAGATAAAAATTTATATAATAATAATAAAATAATATACGGATATTATGAGTGATATTCTATGTTGACACATAAATTATAGGATAATCTCCTACAATGCCACATATCAAGTTTTATTTTTTTTATATTTTAATAAAAATAAAATATAATTTTATCTATATAATAATAGTAAAGCAATATATGGATATTAGAGGTGACATCATGACACGTAAGATTATGAGATAATCTCATGCAATGCCACGTGTCAAAATTTATTTTTTTATTTTTTATTTTTAAATAAAATTTAATAAAAATATAAATATACATAGTATGATAAAAAAATTATCTATCTATATAATAATAATAAAATAATATACAAATATTAGTAGTGACATTCCATATTGACACGTAAGATTATAGAATAATTTTTTATAATACTATATATTAAATTTATTTTTATATTTTAAAAAAAATAAAAATATTATTTAAATAAAAATATAAATATAAATAATAGGATAAAAAATAATACCAAATATAGCAATCTTCACTGATTTGAGAGATAATCTTTGGAAAGAACAATTTTGAGAGATTTTTTTGATTTTATCATGAGATTAATTGATAAGAATAATTTTTAATATAAAATATTATTATTATTATTAATTAAATATTAAATTTTACGGTGCGGGAGTTGAGTACTTGTATGCATGTATATAAGAAGAAAAAAAAATTTATACGGCATTTAAATTCCAAGAAACCTGGCTGTCTTGCTGGCGTCGGTTTGGGTAGGAAAGCGGAAGCCTCCTCCAGCTTTCCTTGCCACCATGAACATCCAATCATAAACTGCCACGTTTCATAGTAGACCGCTATTCTTGACCAACTCGAATCCCGTTCGGAGACTTCAAAGACCCAACAAAAGGTGGACTTTATAGGTTGCATGTCTTGGTTGGCTTCCTCTCTCTATATGTACTTGGTTTTCTCCTACTTTTCCCACCGTATTGGAAGCCTCTCTTCTCTTCCATTGCTTTGCGGATTTCTCCAGCCTTTCTTGCAGCTCCAATGGCTTCTTTTACTTCGAGCAGATGGTTGAGACCTGAGGTAACCCATCCGCCATTAACTCTTTTTAAGTTAATATTTACACCTTCATATATGTATATATATGCTAAGTTTCTGGTTATGTAGTCTTGAGATCAAAGTGTCAGATTAATCCGATATTGTAAGTTCTTCTTTATTCTTCAATCATATTATCCAAGAAAACGTCTTCTCTTTAAGTTTGTAACGGTAGGCCTCCACAACATTTACATCAGACTTCACGACCTTATAACAGCTGCAATTTTTCAACCTAGATTTTGTGTTCTGTTTCTTTCTCTTTTTTGGTTAAATATAATTTTATTTTTGTTTTTGTCCAACATTTTTTTTCCTCTTCCAATAAGGCAACATGGTTTGTTGTGCATATATTATTTATTTGTCGACCAAACTAATTTGCATGCATGCTGTGCCAAGTGAAACGGCTTCCATATGATTTAATTTATCTAAGTGTTGTAATTTTTAGACATAGTCTACCTGGACATGCATAAATTTCATGGGTTTGCAAATAGAAAAGAGAAAAAAATGGGAAGCTACCCATGTAATATCAAAAAAATCCACTAATAGAGTAATGTCACACTTGACCTCCTGGGGTCTCTTGTCTTGAATCTTGATAACATTGTTCATTACCAAAGAGTAGCAACATGCTTAACGTTTGGATATGTCAAATTTATAGTACTGTTCATCATTATAGAGTTTGTTGAACAAAATTTGATGCTAATAATCACCAATAAGTGTTCTTTTAGTGTAGATATGTGGGTAGAGACTCATGTTGTAACCTTTCTTATGTGTATAGGTGTATCCCCTCTTCGCAGCAGTTGGTACAGCTGTTGGTATCTGTTGCATGCAGCTGGTACGGAATATCACCACCAACCCTGAAGTGAGGTATGCTTGGTTTCCTCTAGCCATTTCATACCCCAAAGAAGTAATGATAATGAAATGAAGAAATGCAGTAATTTCAGCTAGAAGTGGGGTGTGTGTGTGTGTGCATTGACAATAAAACAATGTTTAAATCCTAGTGGGATGAGGGACATCCAAACTGTCCTGTCCTGTTCTTATGAGAAATAGAATTGGGATAGGCCTGGACTCTGAAATCCATCTATATGGAAAAGAAGAGGAAAAAGAAATGAAGGAGAGAAGAATAAAAGAAAAACAAAGAAAGAAAGGGAGAAGGGAAAAGAAAGTAAGGAAGAAAGAAGAGGGAATAAAAAGAAAAAGAATTAAGCAAAGAAAAAATTAATAGAAATAACATTCTCGATCTAGACAACCATTGGGATTGAATGAGAAAACAACCTTCTAGTTCTGTGGAGAAACTAGGATATCCCTGTCCAATGGAAATTATAAAAGTTCTGTGAGAGGCTTCTCTCAAAAAGAGTAGTTGCCATAGGAAGAATACTATATTATGTATCTAAACTCATATGCTTATCTATTAATTTGTTACAATCTCTTCTTTAAAAAATTATTAAGAAAATAAAGAATTGAAGGCTCCTGTAAATAAAGTATTTATGCCTATTTGCATAAGATAGATGAGAATGCAAAAACAGAATCAAAAGAATGCATACAAAGAGAGTATGATAACATTATAGATCACATGGATCACACGTCTACCAATCCATGGTCGATCATGCATATTATGGGCGCATGCTTGTTGTTCCTATTATGTTTTGATCAATAGTGTGCTTATTTCCATAGTTGATTACTTCTTTTATGTGGTAATTATCAATTTTGGTTACTTGCTCATATGCTGCATAGTATTATCTTGCATAGTGTCAATTTTCCATCTTCAATTCTGGAATTCTATTATTGTCATCATAACTGTATAAAGTTAACAGAAAAGCTTTTTTTTTTTTTGGAAGAGAGTAACAGAATGAGATTGAACACAGCAAGTCAAACATTTGAAACAAAATTCATGAGAGATGTTGTTAAATAATTTCAGGTTGTAACTTTGTAATTTTAGGTTGAATTTTAAGGAGATATCTCAATTGTTGACTTTCTATTTCCAACTTTGGATCTAGAAACAATGTAAATTCTAAAATCCTATGTACCTTATGTATATGGTCAATTATATATATCTTAGCTATGTGATGATGTGAACTTTAGAGTTTGTACTGTAAATCCTCATGTTATTTGAGTATATGGCCTTAAAAAAACATTTATCTAATGAAAACAGTACATCCAATAATTTGATTGTGTCCGACCTGACCTTGATATAGGCCTGGTAGGTGCTTTGTGATCTATTTAGCCTTGCTGTCTCACATGATTCAATAGACTTGGAGGGAGATGTCACAAACTTAATGCAGAAACCGGAATCTTGCTGAGGAATGAGGCTTTTGTTAGAAAATGTGATGGATTTGAAAACAATTTTGAACATCTGTGCTTCATCCAATCTCTGATAATGCAATAATCAGACGACATGAATTCTAGTTACCTCTTCTAAGGTACTGGTTGTTGCCTATGTTAAACAGATATATAACAATTTAGTGATATAAAAATATGAATATTCAAGTTGTTTGAGTCTTTTTTTCTTTTGTTTCTCCAAATAAATATGATCCTAATGCACTTGTAGTGATGAGCAACCTCACATTAGCTGTTGGAGAATGTGTATGAGAAGTCATCTCGAGAACGTATAGACCTGGGTGCATCTAAGTTAAAGGAAAGTTGGTTTGAACTAATGTATTGGGCCATTTGTCTATTCTGTTACATGATAGGAAAATTAAGGATCAATGAGAGTGAGTCAATTATGAAGTGATGAGGACCATGATAAAGGTGTGGTTGTCAGATTAGTGGTTATGTCATCATGTCAGAGTAATTTGATATTCATCAAACCCACATGTTTCTGTTTCTTAATAACACTCGGAATGCTGGAACTGAGGAATCAGAGAGTGAGAAGTCAGATGGTTGGCAATGTGGGTTGGCAATCTGTGAAACAATTGAAAGATCACATTTTTGAAAACAATAACATATGGACTTCCTTGTTTAGGTGGGAGTGATCAAATCTGATCATTGATGGCATGTATATTTTATGTGCAAAAGTTATGAACTATCTCTCTGTTGACAAAATCAGGATACCAGGACCAACTTGATACTACAAATGCATTTGTAGTATAGTCTCATAGTGAATCCACTTTTCATGATTATGTTTGACCAAGCATGCTTAATTCAAGTCCACCTTTATTTATTTTTTTATTTATTTTAACTAGATGATCAAAAGATTCTGACCATTATATAACATTGGATCAACTTTCATCTGAGTTTCAAATGGCCAGTTTCTTTACAGAACTTATTTATTGCATTTTCCCCTGTTGACTTGCAAACTCCAAATCCTCTGACTGGTTGATTTGAATGATCTTAGTATGATGGTGTTGTGATTCATATGTTGGAGATCAAAACATATGATGATATTGTGTAATCTTTCCTGAATTGTATATGATGATCTTTCTGAATAATGGTAAAACTCTGATTACAAAGTAATCCACTACAATCACAAATCCTTTACTTTCTTTTTTCTCTGCTTATTTTCAAATATATAATTCATATATTAGGAGTACAAGACAAATCAAAATACCAAGAAATGACAATTACCTGATTCGGATGTTGTACCATTACTCCTGAGAGATGCTTCTCTGTCAAGAACATCCATACTTACAAACCTAGATCTTAGTGCACTTGGGCTGCTAGTCCAAGTTCATATTTATTGATTCAAGAGAATACTCTATTTCTCATAAGTTGTACTTTTATCAGATTAGTCTGAGCACATCTTGCTTCAGAAAATTTAAATTAGACCATGATCTTATGTAATTTGATGGCAATTTGGAGATGTTGCTTTTAGAGAATTCTTTTCTCATGTGCCATATTGATTTTTTTTTTCCCTTCTTATGTCTTAAAAGCAGATGTTGTCATTCACCTTCTTGAAGGATAAGAAAACCACATTGTGGCTGATGCTAATTTATTTGTGTACAGGGTCACCAAAGAAATAGGGCTGCTGGAGTGCTTGAGAACTTCTCAGAAGGAGAGAGATATGCAGAACATGGCCTCCGAAAATTCTCCGCAGCAAGAACCCTGAGATCATGCCATCTCTTAACAAGTTCTTTTCAGATCCAAATTGAAAATTATTGGAAATTGTCCAAACTTCTGAGATTTTTGGTTCATGATTCATCTGGCCTGGGTTTTGAAAAGCTTCATTATAGAAGAAATTGATTTTGTTGATAGGGTGACTATACGTCCATATTTGAGTGTCGTTGGTTTCAATAAATTTGCTGAACAATGGATTTCATATCAGTAACTATATCATTCCGCATCTTAAGTTTCATGTAAGAATTTAGACTAAGCACTTTATCATAGTTCTGGTTTATATACCAACACCAGAGTACTTCAGAGGTCTCAACCTTGTTTTAATTCGCCGCTACGATGTGAAGGTAGTAATTGATGTTGTTTAGAAGTTGGTGGACAGAATGAATTAGTCTTGAAAGTCAGTCATGTATGTAAGCTGCTTGATTCCCATTACTTAAGGAATCAATCGTGCCATCTGTGGCGATTTCATCATTATCGACAGAAGGGTCCTATCGATGATTAGGAACGAGCATGCTATCATAACATGAAAAATTTAGGTCATTTATATTGTTGTATGTTTCAGTATCACTATGACACTATCATTTCCATGCTGTACCTCTCTCCATGTTCTTCTTTTGGAAGCCCATGAACTTGATAAGAGTGTTATTGCCATGTTACTGATTAAGCATTGGTTGAAGTCAATCTGCTATTCTGGATCAGTTTTAGTCTGTTGTACAGTTTAGAGAGTAATGTGTGAGGATGACCGGCAACTAAGGTATTCCAGCATGATCTTGTGCAAGGGGATTGGGTTGGCTATCAAATTCTCAAAGTTTTACTGTTATATTATGAGCTACTTTTTGAAGTCCAGTCCCTACTGGATTTAAGAATGTTGCACTTGAATGCATTTGCCAGGGGAGCTCTACAATAGGAGGCATTGTTCATTAGGACATGACCAAGGCCTTTTGATTCTGATTCTAATGAGAATATAAACCGGGGCACCTATGGATCCCATCAAGACTTTTAGGATTTGATATGGAAGGTGTCATGAAGGCCCTTTGACTAAGATAGAAGCTTGGTAGCCTGGAGAGAAGCAGAACATGCTGTACATGACCGGTGAGAGTAGCATTATATGAAACAGTTTCAATGAAAATAAAACATTAAAAATACCACTCAACAAATCTATTAAGGGCATTTCTATTTGAGGGGACTGGAACTTTGGAATGAGAATAAGAATGAGTAACTCCCATTCCATCCGTTTGGTTAAAAGGGAGTCTCATTTCTGTTCCAATTTTAGCAATAATGGTAGTGAAGTTAGCAAGATTCAACCGAGCATGCTGTTGCTTGATCGAACGTTTTTCTACTAATTCACAAATCTGGGGTTTTTCTTAGATTGAAGCAATGGATCTTGCTTCTCAAATCAAACACTCAGATCAATAATGTGGTAAAGGCAAATATTGAAGAATAAAAGGATTCACAATCTTCCATCTAGATTTAGAATCGGATAAGACCGGCTGATGCCACAGACTGCCTTATGTTATCACTCATGGTTGCTCGTCATTGAAGTGGACGGGACCTATGGCGCCTCTAAAGAGTCTTACAGCCGTCACTAGTTTCAATCACCAGCCAGAATAAGGGATTGAAGTCAAAACCTTAGCAACTTAAAAGAGGGACGGATGAGAGCAAGTTTCATGTGTCAGGGGTGAGTTCGAAGGAACTAGGAAGGCTATACGGATATGTGGATTTGAGGATTTGAATCTGAAAAACTCAGATGTGTCTGAATCCATATCCATATCCATATTTGGTCGGACCAAGTAAATAGTATCCGAATCCGACCCAAATCGAATATAATCGGACCTTTTCAGCTCTACAGATTTCCCCTCGTATTTATGCTTGTTCGTGGCTGCTCATCCGAGCGCTCAAATCTGTCATGTCGTTGCTGCTGAGGGGCGACTAGTTATCATACACCTTGCGGCCAAAAGCTGTGTTGGTTCTCTACCATGAATGCTGTAATATTGTACATCTGCATATATTTATGTCTGTTTGTTCAGCTCAGTTAGGCACTATAGTTTTGTTTTGACTTGTATTTAGTCTCTAACTTCCAGCATTAAGCTCCTATTTGTACCATACAAAAAACCTACCTAGAGACAATGTTTGATTGAGTGCAACTTGTGCCCAGCTACATTAGATCTACACGCAATTGTGCCGGTCAATCATGCCATTCAGGGAACCGGAATCCTTTTTTTTTTTTTTTGATCCATGTGGGAGGCAGTAAAGCTCCAAAGGAAAAACAATAGAAAAGACATCAGCCTCGGAGAAATTGAATACCAGCCATATCAGCAAAACCAGTAATCGGGAGGAGAACACCAAAATGATCTCTGATAATGAATCCCCATCCAACTCTTCCATTAGCCCAGGAAGCGTCGCAATTTACCTTGACCCGATCACAGGGAGGAGGTATCCAAGACACCAGTGCTGCAGATCAGAGCCGCCGGGAGTAAAAGGAGCACGATGAGTGTCATAAAAGAACTGAAGAGATTGAAGAGCCACAGAGAGGATGTGCATCGCTGAGCGGGAGTTTCCTTGGAAAATAAACTCATTCCTCGCTATCCATATAACAAATCACTGATTTAAGGTAGTCCGGGACAGAAGCATCCGAAGTGAGGGAAATAAGATCTTGAAGAGAGTGGATGTCATACTGATTAAAGTGAGTTGAATGCAAAAATACCTGATAGGTGCGACAAGCCGGCAACTAAATAAGCAGTGTTGGATGTCTTCTGTATCAGCAGAGCATTGGGCACAAAGACCATCCTGAAGGTGATTGAGACTACGATCAAGGAGCAAAGCTTTGCAAGGCAGGCGTCCCAGCGTACCTTCCACCAAAAAGCTGAACTCGGGGATCAACTTCAACTTCCAGATCCAATTTAGATTAATTGTATCGGTAACCTGCTGAGTGTTAAGAATGTATCTGTAAATATCCGCTGTGTGTACCTTGGAAACAGCACTACCATTCCACAGCAGGCGATCGTCCGGTCGAGATGTGGGCAGTGGCAAAGGGATTCTGGCAATAGTCTTTGAAGAAAAGAGGTCATGTAACAGTTCAGCATTCCATGTTCCATCCCTGTTTAGTAGCTTGGCTACAGTTCAATCCTCTTGAATTGCAACCGAATTGTATGTAGTGGCACTACGAAGCAAAGGAATTTCAAAGAGCCATGGGTCCTTGGGGATATTAATATTATTTTCATTACCGATTTGCCATCGAAACACATAGGCGATCACCTTAGAAGCAAAAAGAATGGTGCGCCACAGGGTAGAACACCCTCTTTTAGGAGTACAATTCAACCAATCCTCATGGTTGTATTTCGTAATCCTTTGGACTGCCAAAGAATCACCAAGAATCTTACATTGAGTGGGTCCCATTTTACCGTTGGAAGGAGAAATTTAAAAGCGAGCGGACCGTCGTGGAGCCTCCACCCCCGAGAGGAAGAAACTAACTAGCCGTTAATTCGCCCTCTTTACATCGATTGCTTTCCATCTTTCGTTTCCTTCCCTTCCACAGTCTCTTTCTCCCTCTGTCTCTCTCTCTCTCTCTCTCTCTTTCATCTGGCGATCGATAAGGAGGCAACCTCGACGCCATCTAATCGTTCCTTCAATAGCCTTTCCCTAGTTCATATCAGAAAGAAAGGGCAGGATGGCTTCAAGAACCGCCTCGAAGGACATCATCACTCTTCGAGGCTCCGCAGCCATTGTCAGTGAGTTCTTTGGTACTTCCCTTGCCCATTCCTCCTCTTTCTTCTCCTCTTTGCGTTCCTCCCTTCCATTTCATCTCTTATTTCCGGGAGTTTCTTTCTGATTAATCCTTGTTCTTGGGTTTTTCTCGGCAGGTTATGCAGCAAATAGGTAAAAGTTGAAACATTGAATGAAAGTTTTGATATTTCTATTTTACTTGTATTGGTTTCCAATGGTTTCGTGTGTTAGATTGGATTTTGAAGGTATTTTTTAACTTTGGAAAAAGATTTAATGCAGCATCTTTACAATCAAGGAGTCTATCTGGAATCACTGCAGTGGTAGCCCAGCGGAACAGGCCTTGGTTTCCAACCAAGCGATTTGGGTTCGAGTCTTAGTTGATCTACGATGATTTGATCCGGATTGCGCTTATTGCTCCCCACATTGAACATTCACCCGAAAAAAGAGAAAAAAAAAGTCTATCCGGAAGAAAGTTTCACTAAGCCCCTGCTCACCCATTCTTGTTATCAAAAAAAATGAAAGAAATAAAGAAAGAAAAAAAGGAGTCTATCCGGAAGAAAGTTTCACCAAGGTGAAGAAATATGGCCTGTCGATGCTGTTGACTCGGGACGAAGGAGTGAAATTGTTCATCGCTAGTCTAACTTCCCAATTATCAGGTAAATTCTTTGCCTTGTTTTCCAAAGTTTCGCTGTTCTCTTTTCTAGCTTATTAGATTTTTCTTTTCTTTTGCTTATTTTGTTGGTGTTCTTGATATCTGATAATGGCGATATATTTCTTTTCGATTGAGAAGAATGGCTGGAAACTGGGAAACTACAAAGGGTTGTTCTTGTGATCATGAGTAAGGCCACCTCGGAGGTTCTTGAGAGATGGAATTTCAACATAGAGACTGATGCCGAGGTTGTTGAAAAGGGGTAATTCTTCGATCCATATGAAATCTATGTTCCTTTGTAGAACCATAGAACATTAAAAAAAAAAAAAAGGAGTTTCTCTTTTATAAATTCTCAGTCTTCTGATTATTTGGTTAGCAATGTTCTATTTCAGGGTCAGTAGGGAAAAGAGTGACAAAGAAATAATGGGGGAGATTCAGGCGATTATGTGTCAGATTGCCTCCTGCATTACTTACCTCCCTTGTCTTGATGAACCCTGTAATTATTCTTTCTTCCTTACATGCATTTGAGATATTGCCTATGGATTATATGTTAATTGAATACATTCACTTATCTGTTTAAGATTTAGTCAAAAATTATAATTTATTAACCTCTTAGCTTTGGTCCTGATTGGTCCTAATAGTACTCTTTATTTAGGTGTTTTCGATGTGTTAGCCTACATGGATAACGATGTCCCTGTTCCATTCACTTGGATTGAGAGTGAGGCCAAACTGATCAAGAACCCCAAATGGTGAAGTTGCATTCTTTTGATACCAAGGTTAGGATATTAACACTCACCTGTTGTGTTAAATATTGTGTTTGTGGTAATGATTGGCTTGTGTTTTTGTGGCTTCTTATTGGTTTCTTCCCTTTGGTTAATGCAGATACATAAAGTGGATACACTGGTTTCTTACAAGAATGATGACTGGGATGAGCAGTAGCTTGTTTGTAATGCATTGTTTATGTTTAGATGTTTCTCTGTGAATCGTTCATTCACATTTGAGGCATAGGAGTTGCAAACATTTTCCTTCATTGAATGCTGCATTTTGTGCTGAATTGTGAAGGCGATGTCTTGTTAAATTTGAAGTTAGTTGCATGGACTGAAATTCCGTATTTCCTTTTACTGCTATAATTTGAAGCTGTTCACATCTAAGGAATAGTTTGTTGTAATTACTGCACTGTTTATTTTATGTATTTACTGCATTGTTGCAAGAGACCTTGTGCAAAAGTTTAAATGGGTTTATGTTACAAAAGCAACTGAATATTTTGATATTGCTATTGTGAACATATGTTGCATTCAATGAACTGTTAGAATGACTGATACAATCTTGAGAAACAAGGAAAAGAATGGTTTTTTGTTACTTTACTGAGTGATAAGAGATTGGAGGGTGGGTGGGGATCATGGGTTCTCAGTTAACTATGCATAGATCATGGTGTATTAATGAGACAAGCATTTCAAATTTACGCCTTTATCAATGACAGTGAAGGCATTCTTTCCTGGTTTTAGATCAGATAGCGCCTTGTTTCAGATCAACATTGGTGAACTTGTTTAATCTAATGCATGGCTATATGGTGTATTAATTAGAAGATAACATGATTAAGATTGTGAACTAATTGTGTTCTATGATTTTGAATGTATGTGAGGGTTTGATGACCCATTAAAATATTCAAGCATAATTGACTTTGAACGACTTTGTAAGCTCATAGTTGCCACTGAGTTCAAATATTCTTTTGCATAGGTTGTAAAAGCTCATAGCTGTATTGATAGACCAAGTTAGCATGCCATGCATTCTGAAGATCTTCAACTTACAATCTTATATGACTACAAGTAGACAATTCGGCATTTTCTGTGCATATCTTATATGCAGTGGTTATCTGCCACCACCCAGGATGGAAACTGGAGCCTCTAGGTGCCAATTAACTGAGCTAACTACTGTTGGTTGTTCATGTTCTATTTAAGGCAAGAAAAGGAAATTATGTAATATACTGGATGTATCGGTCTCTGTCTTGGTCTTATGCATTCTTAGTTCCCTTTTCCATCTCTTCTTTCTTGAAGGAATCTGTGAAGACTGCCCACCTAATCTATTGATCTAAAGTAGCTTGTCCTTCTATTTTGCTGAAGACTTTTGGTGTGACTCATGCATTTTTAAGATTTGAGATAACTGAATATTTAGCTATGCTGTGTACAATAGTGACTTCCCATCTTTCTTAGAGTTCAACAGATTAGACATGGACCAAATATCAATGCGGTGATATCCCAACTAAAGTTTAATCTAATAAAGACATGTCACTACAGTAAATTCTACTTCTCTTCTTTTTTCTTTTTTTTTAGTTTTGGATGGAATTTATTGGGCAGCATGTCAAAACTCCTAACCATATTAAGGATACAACAAATAGATACTAACAGTAGTAATATACATATTGTTTCAATAAATTCAATTACAATGCAGCTAGCTAGTATCTATCTCTTTCAGATGCATATGAATCACGTATTTCCAATATACTTTTTTATCAGTATGGATGTAGACTAGATTTTTGCAATGTTAAATTTGGTTCAAACATATGGTAATCATACAACAGCAGTTAAATCCTTGATGCATCAAGAAGCTGGGAACGTACACCATTGTTTTAAGATACATGGATATATCAAAAATTGTCCACATCTATCTATCTATTCCTGTATCAGGATAATATAGCAATATCTAGTATTTGTGTTCTGACCAGAAAAAATTTTTAGAACAATATTACTTCCAAAGGGCATGCGTACTCACAAATTCGTTTCTCATTATCGGGATAGGGGAGCAAACAGAGCCAAACACCTAATATGTTTTCAGACTCATTTGCAATGCGTTCATGGTTGCATGAAGCAACTGCAAGTCTGGATGATGCAAGGATTTAATGCTTAGATGCATAACAACACTATAACATCATCAAGATGAATTATAATATGACAAGCATTCCTACTCTCCTGCCAATCAACCACATAGTTACATATGGTATCCAAACTTTATTTGGTGTTGCAGACAAATCTATCTTCTTGCCGTTTCTATCATGTCTGGGAGGAAATGCGATTACTTTGACATCATAAACCCCTCCTTGCATGCAGATTAACACAGTAGCTGATTGCTTTTCTAATTCCATATGGAATGGGTACACAAACAACGCTGTATTTATCCATGCATACCATTTAAGCCAACCAGTCGGCCAGACTATTTGCCTTCTTTGGTGTTAAACATTCCTAGCCAACCAATCTGCCGGACTATTTGCCTTCATTGGTGTCTGAACATCGTTGTTTCTGAAGGGTATCGCAAATATCTAATCAACTTGTTACCTTATATGAAGTCACTTTCTATCTGCATACCCTGAAGCTTATCCAAAACTTCTTACTCCTCGCATTCAAAAGTTCAAGCGATTGCCGCACATCTTTGGCAATTATCCCACAAAAACCACCAGAAAATCTATAGTTGAATCAATCACCTGGTAAATTATTGAAGTATAAGATTGAATAAGGAAATGTTAAACATCACCTATTCCCTGCTGTTGATGTAACAATCAACAGGCTGATGTCGCAGTTGGAACTTTGAGAATGGCTTGATCCCAACTAGCACTCACCTTCCTCCTGTGTGTTGCACCAATTCTCAACTGCCATATAGGACCGGCGAATGGAGCAGGAATGGTGCAGTAATGGAAGCAGCACTCTTCCATCATCAAAGAAAAAAAAAAAGAAATAGAAAAGGTAAGCAGTACACATCAAACAAAGAGAAGCACCGACATGCCAT
This sequence comes from Elaeis oleifera, assembly GCA_000441515.1. Taxonomy (NCBI): domain Eukaryota; kingdom Viridiplantae; phylum Streptophyta; class Magnoliopsida; order Arecales; family Arecaceae; genus Elaeis; species Elaeis oleifera. The sequence goes on along the minus strand of KE505344.1, from coordinate 30,973 downwards.
GATATTTATTATGCAGCTGCATCAATGACAAGGTCGACTTACCTTCTTAAAGATTGCAATTGCACCGTACAGAATTAAAGAAGAGCTGTGCAATGACCAATTATAAACCCACTAAAACAACTGCCCAGACGAGCTTAAAAATTCTGTAAAGAGAATCATTTTGTATAGATTTATCTACAACGTTAGTAGAGTCAGCCACCTCATCTCAGGGGTGGAAATGGTTCATTGGACATCCAACTGCAGCAGAAATTTTCAAGTCAACATTTTTGATCAGATGATGTACAAGATTTGGATAATGACAATGTGACTTCATTGGGAAGGATGCTTGATTTAAACCTACAAACTTAGCTATTCTTAGTAGTTTAATGCACAACCTCAATGGTCAAACAGCATGAACAGTTTGTGAACCCGTAAGTATATGGTTGTCTGGTGCTTCAAGTCATCATATATTTTTTGGTGCTCTCTAATCACTCAGGAGTCTTATACCCTGATACACAGCACCAGGACGAAGGTCATCCATTGTGTCAACACTTCTAAAGCCACTCAACTCTCTTAGGCCAGTCCAGCCATTGCGATTAAGGAAATCACGAAAATCCTCTTGAGTGTATATTGTCTTCTCCTCAGTACGAACTGTTATGCGGTCAGTCTCATCATATATGCAAATTTTTATTGTTATCCCTGAAACAACCAGAAAAGTCAAGATCTAAGCCTCAGGAAAGATGCCAATTTATGATGAAACAAGAGTTAAAACATCATTCAAGAATTTGAACAAGAATAGGAAATCAATTGGAGGAACATTAGTTTCAAAAGACCACATAAAAACATGGAATTAATTAAAGATTCTACAAAGACGTCTAGAGGAAAATGCTCTGTACTGAAACTTTCACATGCAATCATTCCAACAATTTAGATAAATATACTTAGTGTCACTGAATTGTATCTTCAAAATCAAATGCCAAAACATGAGGCTGACAGACATCTCTGCACTAATAAGATGCAAGCATCTCCATTCTCCATATATCATGATTGCAGGGTACAGGAGTGAATGTACCACACACTATATTGACACTATTCAGTGACGACTTTGAATAGATGAGGGCACAATACTTCCCATCAACTGACCTTATAATGATGATTGCATTGTATTTGTGGCATTGAATGCGATGGTAAGAAAGCCAGGAGGCCCCTACACATTCATAATACCATTGTGGCAAACATCCTTGAGGGTATAGAATTATAAGTACAGGCATGCACAGGCACATGCATGAAGCCACCCATGCACATCTGCACATGTTTGATCCACCCAACTAGTTACTTGAAATGGAAATAGAAACAAACTGGTAAGTAGTAGTACCGCACTACCTTCACCTCGTCTGTTAAACAGGTGGAACTATTAGTACATTGTGGTTGAACTAAATGATTTAAGTTCAAACCATCTGCTATGCAACTTCTGACTCCTTGGCTCTCCATTCCAGATTTATCCCAATTTGCCCACTTCTCAAAGCAGTAATCCTTGCCATCCCCATCATAATACTAGCGAGTCTGCCTTTGGTTCTCACCCACAATCTTTATCAACTATGACACTCAGTGATCTAACTACTACCTCCTCTGACCGGGCATCACTTCTTCACCTTTTTCCACTGTGGGCAATCAAACTAGGATAGTGGGAACAAGGGCATAAAGTAAATGATGAGACTAAATAAAAGCAGCATTAGATGGTATAAGCTGAGAAGAAATCAATCTCAGGCTTATCACTAACTTGAGAATAGTGGAGATGGGACAAGGTAGGAATAAGTTCTAGTCGCAAACAAGATATAAGGTGATCAGATCAATAATGGTAGAGTTCGAATATGGTAGGGTAATGAATATGGAAAGAAGATGATAAATGGTGATGGCAACAAAGGAAGGATGAAGTGAGAGGACTGGTAGAAAGTGAAGATAAAAAGAGGGTTTTCAATTAATTTTTTATATTTCGACCCAATCAATGTATATGTAGATGAACTACAAAAA
>KE505344.1:10926-27418 GCA_000441515.1 Elaeis oleifera | reverse complement strand
TTTCTTGAAAAGAAAATACATACAAGACATGCTTTGAGCTAATTCCACCATTACATGTCAGCCTAACAGCTTGAATACATTCAAGGAGTGGTTGGGGGGAGTGGGGGTCTAGAATCAGAATAGATATGGGGCGCCTCATTTAAGTGATTGGTGAGAACTTAAGGTCCCCTAGGCTTTTCTTGAAAAGAAAATAGATACAAAGACATGCTTTGAGCTAATTCCACCATTACATGTCAGCCTAACAGCTTGAATACATTTAGAGAGTGCTTGGTTGGGGGGAGTGGGGGTCTGAAATCAGAATAGATATGGGAGACTCCCATTTCAACCGTTTGGTTGGGAGGAGTCTCATTCCGATTTCAATTTCGGGGTGGAATGGGAATGGCCCAATCTACATAGAACTCAATCCCTACTCTCCTCTATGAATTCAAATTTTCATTCCAATTTCAATTTTGATTCCGATCATCAACCAAACGCTTCGGGAGATTTGGCCACTCCGATTCTGATTCCAAGCCATTCTGATTCCCATTTCGATTCCAATTCTGGCCGTGAACCAAGCACCCCTTAATACATCTTTTTTATAAATTATTTGATAAACAAATATAAACCAGATTAAAAAGGAGATAATAAACTATATGCCTTAGTTTTATATGTAATATTTTGAGCATGATAGATCAAAAAATAAAGATAAGTCTCAAGCTCAACTCCTTTACTAATTGTGTGAACTTCCGCTAAGCTGATTCCGAGCCAAAACAAGTTACAGATGAACTGCTTGCCTGCATAACCAACTTAAATGCCTAAAATGTAAATTCAGATTCTCTGAAGATTTGTTACTCATTTTTCATGTGATACTTAAACAAACAATTTTGTAGTACTCTAGGAAGAACAAATACTTCAAATCACATACCACATCCATATTGATACACTTGTACAATACTTCTCAAATACATGTTCGACAATTGTGTCAAGTATCCCATTTTTCAAAACTAAAAAAATACTCCTGATAATTCCTGGATACACTCAAGATATTTCCTGATACTTCCCAAACAGAGGAATAGAGTGTTCTTTCCTTTGTGACATGAAGCATTCACCCAAACAGAGGAATAGAGTGTTCTTCCTTTGTGACATGAAGCATTCAACAATGCATCGTTAATTTGTAGTCTGTGATGTTAATATTAAGATATGAATTATGAATTGGGGTCTATGTATTTGAATGATGAATAATAATGAGTTTCTAGAAGTTCAAGCTATCATATAAAATATGGACTGTTATTTTGATAGCTTACTGTGCTTTATGAATGCCTTCTTACATGCATGCATATGTATGTGTGCGCGCGCGCGCACGCATGTGGATATATAAAATATGTACGTACATACAGACATTTAATATATATTATCCTAGCCATATTGTATCCCTTTTTTTTTTGCTAAGTTTGAGGTATCGGTTTAGTATCTGTATCCCGCATCCATGTTCGTTGTTCATATCTAGTAATATAACAAATGACTCCTTTTGATGATATGGTTCAGGACTATCCAACCCATTAAAATTTCGGTCTGCAAGCATCAGAGATATCTAGAACATAATGAATATCATGGATGATCAACTTCAGGGCCTACCAATACCATGCATCGAGGCACAAGTCATAACTAATAGCTAAGCTTTTCGAATATTGGAGCTTCCATGTACAAACACATGCACACACGCATGCAGGCATACACGTATTCACGAGAATATAGCCATGTGAAACTCTTGTCAGTACAAGAATATTCATAAAACTTATTGATGCTAAAATAATAAATGGGAACATATGAAAGCAATTTGAATATCATGATCCTGACAAAAAATGAAGAAAATAGATGGAAATATTAGTTTAAGAGAATAATAAGCAATCGATAGTTTTCCATGTTTGACAAAATGACCGTTCTTTTCTCGAGGAAGGAAACATCGCCCTGTATGTTGATGTATTTCAATAGTATATAGTATTTAATATTTATGGAATAGAAAAAATAACTGCAGTTACATATTTTCTCGCTAGATAGGTGCCTTCTTTTTTCTTATAAAACTTACCAACTTTTAACTAGTTAAATAAATATTAATTATTTAATACAGTAATATACTTAAAATTACTACAGTGATGAATTAATGCATATATTATTAGGAGATTTGAATCTCTAAGTTTCCAAATTCGAAGAGGAAGACATGGTGATGACGTACTATCTAATAATACAACATGCTGCATATGTGCTGTGTGCATGTTCTACGGAAAATATTAATATATACAAAGATTACATACATAGACAATATATTTCCTGTTTGACCTACATGTACAGGTGTGACTAAAGGAGCTGAATTCTTTCATTTATTTAAAATTTGTTAAAAGAATTGCATAATGTGCATTTACTTGTGTTACATGGACAGTTGCATTAGAACTCTACAAGTTGGTGTCAGATGCTTATCCGAATCAAGTGCACCTCATAAGCTTGGAAACTTATCAAATTCTTGGATTTCAGCTTTTAGAGATGGGTGGAGCATTGTGTGCTTCCAAAATGAGTTTGACCCACCATAATGATGTTAGAAGTGAACTGTCAAAAATGTAGAAATGAAAATAGCTTTGTGAAATTTTATTTTCTCATGCTTGTAACTAACAGGAAAGTTTGGATAAAAATACGTGTAGTAAGAATCTTAACCAATAATATTTTCAACACTTTCTTTATTCATTTTCCTACATGTACCCATATTGCCTTTCTTTCTCCTCTTGCGAAGTCAGATGCCTGGCTGTGTAAGAATCCAATTCTCATGCCTCTGTCCTAACTATGCCAATCTTGTTTTACAAAAAATGAGTTTGCTTATTTCCTAGTTTATACGATAATTTATATTCTTATTCAATCAATTCAACATAACTATTTAGTTTCCAAACTCCATGACTGTCCGGGTGTCAGGCCACACTCTTTGTTTTACAATTTTCTCCTCAATATTTGTGGTAGCATAAAAATGCATTCACTTGTTTAGATGTGCTCCATTTTTTTTCTCTTAAAAACTTCTAAAGCAGATAATCATACGGGATGCATTTGATCAACAATGGGAGTGTAATAACACTCATTAGTAATGACAGCCAATGGAGAAACCCCAACAGTTTTTGGTATATAATTTCAACCACGCACAGGCTAATCAAAGCATTATATGCATTTGCTTGTCAAATGCTAGTAATATAAAACTAGCATTGAAAGCTTGAAATAGAGGGTCTGAATGAAGACTTAAAGAGATAAAGACCATTTCAGGAGGCCTACGCCTTGCGTATCCTTTTCGATTTGCATGCATTAGGTATCAAGATCTGAAATGGGGATGTTCATCTAGCTATGCAGTGATGATAAATCTGAAGTTGTTGCAAAAAGTTTCACATAAAACGGTTCCACTAGATGGCCTCTTTTTGTCCTTGTTATATGAGTACATAACTCATGCAATTCTTCACCCCATGAGAATTTGAAAAAGAAAAAGAAGGCTATCAAAGAGTCTTATCAAGAAATATTGTAAAGTTAGTAACGAAATGCTGAGATTTTCATGTAGTTTCCTTAGTATAAAATGGCTGAGGCAGGAGCAAAGTTGTGTAGTTGATCAAACTGACTTTATACATTACCTGCCCAATACTCAGATGATTGAATAGTATTTAAATATCATTCCCAGCCTCTTATACCTCATATTGCAATTTAAACACTGAAAAGACAATTACACCATCTTGTAATATTTGGAGAACAAGATTCCAAATATCTGAAAAGTGGCAGGGAAATTTTGAAAAAAGGGCACATTATGAAACACACGTATAGATTTTATTTAACTGTTGAATTTGGATAACCATTATACAAAATCTTAAATAGTAGGTCATTGGAAATATATAAGCATTTTACATTACCATCGTCAAGATGAAGAGTATAGGTTCCCAGTGGCATGTCCCTGTCAAGGCTACGAACTACTTCATCTTCATCCTCCAGCCAAAATGCCCTTCTAGTCCTTATTCCAAATGCTGATTTGATTGCATCCTTAATTGCTTCTGCACTGCCATCAATACCAATCTTTCTTGTGTAGTCTCCCCACTTGACTAAAATAACCCTTCCACCATACGAGGTATGATTATCGCCACCTACCGAAAAGAAGAACAAGGAGGGAAGGCAAGCATTACTTTCCAAAACTGCCATTACATCTACATGTGGAAATTTATTAAGTTCTATCAAGATAGACTGCAGAGCATGATATTAAAAATAGATAGAATATTCAATTTGATTCACTTTCATTGACATAAAAATGAAACCATCTGCTTAAACTTTGCATCTAGTCTTAGACGATTCAGTTTCAATAACATTTCCAGACCAAGGAAAACAAATCAAGAAAATTTTCCATGCTTCCAAAATAATTTATCAGAAGAAACCAATATACAAGACAATGCAAAAATTAATCTAGACTGCAAGTAAGATGCATTACCATTTGCAGGGGTGTCTCTCCAATTCCAAGGGGGGACACCATTGGCTGCCACTTCATCAGCTGCTGTTATGGCAAGAGGATGTCTCTCATGATCCAAACGCCTGTCCATATTGAGTGTTGACCTACCACTTCCTGATATTCATTAAAAAAAAGAATATTAAAAAAATCAGAAGGTTAAATATAGATTTGATGGCTGAACATATTTATTTCCCAGCAAGAGCAATATATAAAGTTCACGAGCTTACCCATGTACACACTACGAAGCAAAATATCATATGAAATTATGGCCTTCATGTCCATGTAATGAACAGGTCAAAGGCAAGTCAAATTTATATGAAGCAAAAAGCAATTTGATTAGTGCAAATCAGAGCCCAAAATGACCAGAAATATTATTGAGGAGTTGGTACCTAAAAATAGACCGATTTACTCAAGTTCCAATTAATATACATACTGTACAATACATGTTTCAGTGTTTATTGCTATCTGACTCTTCTTAACACAATTTTCTTGAAATGCAGCTCCATTCCCCCTGACATATGGCTAGATCTAGGTAAAACACTGGTCTCTATTTTCACATCATTATACATGATTGTGCAATGATGAAACAAACTCATATATATGGTTTCAAAAGCTGCTGGAACAGGACAGTATGATCGTTATACTGTTCCAATGCCAAACCAGCATGGTTCAAGTGCCAGTACACTGAAACCCTATGTACCAGTATCCGCTGGCCGTCCAGGTTTAGTACCAGTGTGCATTGATGCATACCAACAGTACTGTACCAGCTATGCAGTGCATACTCGTGGTTGTTCATTTTTTTAAAAGCCAGTAGTTTCAGTACATACTAGGGGTGAGCCTTGGCACAGAGATAAGGCTGCTCTATTGTGACCTAGGTGTCATGGGTTCTAAACATGGAAACAACCTCTCCACACATGGGTGCAAGACTGTATATATTTGTATTATACTTGTGCCCATGCAACCATATCAAAAATGGTAGGGCAATGAATAGTGGTAAAAGCGACAATGTAATAGAGATAGAGATGATATCACATCCTTATGGTCATATTAATGCTAAACTCAAATACCTAGGCTGAAATCAAACCAATTAGATTGGGTGACCCTCTTGCTCAAGCCTAGCGCCCCAAACCCAACACCACCCACCCTCCCAAAAAAAAATTGAAGTTCAAGCTGGGACTAAGCCCAAAAAATCTCTAAAACCTCCGGCCAAAGCCCAACCCTAGATCAAATCTAAGCCCCATCCAAAGCACAAATGTTCTTGACCTGAATCAAGCTGAATGGCCCGAAAACGTTGGGCTTAAAACAAGCCCACATCTCTTTTCCCCTCTGCTGCCCTACTCTCTCACACACACATAGCTGATGAAGGTAGGTCAAAGACCTTCAAATTTGACGGAGGGTAAAAATAAAAGATGGTGGCCCCTCTAGGGGAAGATACTAAGGAAGGCAGAGTAGAAGGGAAGGTAGAGTAGTAGAAGGAAGGTGGAGCAAAAGAGGAGATAGAACAAGAAAGGGACAGAAAGGGTGGAGGGTGCAAAAAAGAAGTAGTGGCTCTACGAATGGGAGAGATTGGAGGAGGCAAAGTATAACAGAAGAAGTAGAAGGGGAGAGAGGAATATGCTACCCAAAGTGGTGCAGTAGAATGGGAGAGCATGAGTGGGGTGGCAAAGAGATGGGGCTGCAGATATAAAGCAAACTAGTTTTGTTTAAGATCTTCAATCCCATCCATCCATTTAAATGGATGAAGAGTAAAATACAACAAATAAAAAAAAATAATAACATTAAAGTGATGAAGATTAAAATAAAATTAAATAATATTAAATGGACCAATCCCATCCATCCATTTTAAATGGATGAAGATTAAAATGCATCAAATAAAATAAAAATATAGTATTTATAACTTGATAAAAATTATTCAACCTTCAGGCTATAGGCTCAAACAGGACCAAGGACTTGCCTAAACCTTCCCAAAATCATTTGATACTTTAATTTTAGTTCTACACTTGACCCAAATCTAGAAAATCCAACCCATAGCCCAACCCCAAGTTGTCCCAACTAAATGGGTCTCGAGGAAGCTCAACCCATTTCCATCGCTACATCTAATCCACTAAATTTTGTTGATTATATCTAATTTTAAAAAAAAACCCTCAACTATTGGCAACTTGTCAAAGAATGGCTAATGTAACATTCTATGACACAAACCCATTTCAAGTTGTGCATTACAAATTTATCTTCTCGTAGATTTGGTGCATAGGTTGCACCAATAACATGCTCCCTTCTTCATAAGTGCCTTGTCCACCGTTCTTATTCCTCACCCCAAGCACGTCGACTCATGCTAAACACCCTGGTCTCCCCTTCAGAAAACTTGATGCCATATGCACACAATTCTATGAATATGTCCAACTTCCATCATTAGTTCCCTTTACTTGCTTCAATACTTGCTTGGTAACAGTACAAGAACTCTTTCTCGGTATAAAGTCTATTTCCTACTTGAAATGATTGAGATTTAGTCAAGTGGCATTCCCTCAAAGGGAAAGGAGAGATTTAACCAAGTGGCAAGTATCCAGCAGACACAAAAAACCCAAGAATTCTGCAATACATCTTAAAGTATTTCTCTAATGTACAAATATAGGGTAAGTGGTAAGCATCCTAAGATCTCCTTCATAACTACAGCATCCTCTCATGCCAAGATTATTTGCATAGTATACCAAACCTTCTTAATTGTTTTCCAATCAATTGTATTAAATCTTGCTATTCTCACCAACTATAAAATCCTCACTCGGTAAGAATCTCCTCCCATGCGATCATACAAAAACCTTTATTGTGTACATTCATTCTTGCTTGCATGATAGAGTCTCTTGTGTTAACCTTGTTTTTGAAATTCAGGTCATTACGTGCTAACCATTTTAATGCATGCGCTGATCCCAAGGTTCAATATCTTCTACTCTTCAACCATCCCAAGCATAACGACATAGCAATCCTTGTGGTGCATCATGCTTACTTGGCTTCAACAGTTCAACCCAACTAGTTGTAAAAAGGTTGGCCCTTTATATCAATAATAAAGCCTTAGCTTTCCCTTATGCAATCTTTTGACATTGAGGAAACTATGCATAGCATGTCTTCATTCACGACCCATGACATTCCAAGGAAAGTAGGATGGCTTTGACCTCTTGAGGGAAATCAATCCAAAGTATAACGTTACACTCACACATAGGACCACAAGTCCCAGTACCTCTTCTATGCTTTCACATGGACAAGGACTACCTTGTTGATGCCCTCAACCTACCAGACCCCTAAGCTAACTTTATCTTTATCTTGTTCTGATCCTAAGAAACCTGTAGACCAAACTTCTTGGACCTCCATCAATGCAACTCTTTGTCACACATGCGTCCAGCTATGCCTCAAAACATACCACTATAGAGTTCAGCTTCAGGAATATGAATAAGTTCTTTGAGAGCCTTTATTTTATCACATTAATCCCATCAAAATTATTAAAGCTCCCAATACTGAGCCATACTCATTATACTTCTTTCCTTTTATCTTCTTAAAAATACTTGTAGCTTGATGCTACATGTATTGATCAAAAAGCTACAGCCTTGCACATATTAAGCACTATATAGGACCTTGATCTTCTGAACCTTAGCCACATCCCTTTCTCTTTTTGTGACGACCCTATCAGACATACTGCCCTCAACCTTGTAAGCTTGCATGTCCGTGACTATGTTGCCAGAACTGGGAGCAGATGCATGTGAGGTTGTGGATGCAAGGGCAAATGTGACAAAGCAGATACTTAGAAATACTTAGTAAGGAAGCAGATACTTAGAAATGCTTAGTGAGGAAGCAGGTGTAGGTTCAAGATTCCAAGATGATTCTAATGCAAGTGCATTATCCTAGTAGAAGATTCCAGCTACTAAGATTCATGTCATGCACATTGTAAGTTCACCCTTGAGATTTATAATAATTTGCCGCATATGTAGAACTAATGTCACAAATCCCTTTCAATTGAAACACTTTCTCCTTCTAAGGTCAGTCTCCGATAAAGAAGAAAATGACCTTGTCGACCATTGACACCCTCTTGATGCCAAGCATGAGAGCATGAACCTATCAACATATTCTTATGAAGATTTTGCATCTCCAACTTTTCTAGAGCTCTAACGAAGTGTTTGTGCAAAGGACAATTTTCATGCTGTCAAGTTTTCACCTTTTCAAAGGTAGGATATAACTCATAAGGACAACGCTATGGTCTACTTAGATCCTCCTTATCTTCAAAGGTGAGTAGGATTGTTTTCATTCATCCATTTGAGTTTAGCCGAGCTCATACAAAGTTGGACTTGGCTATACTTGAATAGATCTCCACTTAAATCTGATCAGTTCTATATTGGACAATGGAGATCTTACATTGATGATCCAAGACATTAGATATAATCTACTACCTCTGAAATACTTACATACCAAAATTTATGTGATTTGGAGATGCCTAATCTATGCATCAAGTGGTCTAAAAATGAGCAGTCTAAATAATACTAAATTTATAGTTATTATAAATATTTGCATCTCTAAATTTTAAGTAGACTTGAGCAAAATAGACCTAGCCTCGTCTGCCTCGATACTTACCAAGATTAGGCTAAGGTTCTCGACTCAATAAGCTAAGCCCAATACAAGGATTTGATGCTCAATTAGAAATACAGTCAGGCTCAGGCTTGACATCTTTTAAACATGCCCAGCGTGACTTGGCCTAATGCTTGTATAACCATATAGCATATATTGCATTTTATAGAATATAATTACATATATCATTCTGTAACTTATAACTTAAACATATATTATATCTTTATAAATTTTTTATATCTTATATGATTTACTATAAGATATGTTTTGTTTCCAATTTTGAAATGAGAAAAAAAGGTAAGAGAATTGGATCGTAAAATAGATTTGGGATTAGTGAAGGGAACCCTAGGTTCCCCTTGTTGTCTCCTCTACTTAGATAATGCTACCCTAGTACCCCCTTTTCCCTTTATCCCTCTTCATGTATGTCTCTCCCTGCTAATACAATTGACTTCCTCTCTCTCTCTCTCTCTTCTCTCTCTTCCTCCCTAATCGATAAGCCTCCTCATTCTCCTCCTCTCTCTTCCTCCTCAACCACTAGCACCCAACCTCCTCGTCCCTCTCCTTACCCAGTATTGCCCCCCCTCTCTCCTCGGCGGTCAGCCATGGAGGCCCTCCTAGCATCCCACCCACACCCACTCTACTCTCTCTATATCTCTCTTCCCTCCTATCCCCACCTGGCCTATAATGATCACCATCTTCCTAGCCTCTCTTCCTCCCATCTTAGGCTAACTAGAAGGCCAATCTTCCCTCCCTCTCGCTGATTTCTCCCCTCCCCCTCCTAGACCTAATGAGCATAGTTGACTCAGGTTAGATCAGTTGGATCAACCCAACTAGCCCAACCATTGATTGCTAAACACACTCGAACTCAAGCAGTTTGGCCCGTATCGAACCATATCGATGCCAGCCAATAATGGTTCAACCTCTCGAGATGGTTCAATACCCAGTTTATAAAAACCCTCCCCTAACCCTTTGCTTGCTCTTCAAGGGTTCACTGTTTTGCTCATTCACTCCTTTGCTTGTTCCAGGTGTTGCACTGGTTTGGCCCTTACCTAGCACTGTTGTTGCTCCCAGATAAGTCCCCCATCTCACCCTCTCTCCCTCCCCTCCCTCCTCTCCCTCTTCCACCACCCTCTCCAAGGGTTCAGGTTAGTGTTTCTCTCTCTCCCCTGTATCTCTCTCCCCCCTACATCCACGATGGTCCTTAGATTTCAGCCCTGTCCCCATCTCTCCCTCTCCCCTCTCCCTCTTTTCTCTCCTTCTCCCTCTCCAACTCTCCTTATTTTGATATGCCCCAAAATGGCACCGTACAAACCCATACAGCGTCGAACCAATCATCGACCGACACACCCTCCAATCAGGTTGGCTAAGCTTGAGCCCAACTTTCTCCAATCATCAAACCTCAACATCAATCAATTACATCAAGTAAGCCCAAGCTAAAGATTTTAAGCTTGTGGTAACGCATATCTCAAGCCTAGCAAAGTTATCTTGCTACTAGGTCTAGGCCTAGCTTAAACCTGAGTCTACCAAGCGAATGCTTAGGTCTAGCTTAAACTCATCATTACATCTCAACTTCAAATTCTAACCCTTGTTCCTCCTTGATGCCAAAATCCCTAATACCTAACACATGATACAACCCACTCTTACAGCTTGACATCAATTTTAAGTCATCATCGTTTGCAACCTTAAGCTCCTAAGAGCATCACCAATATAAATGATAAAGAGAATTAAGCAAACTCATCACAATGCAAAAATCTTGTTCAAACCAATAGACCATTTCAAGACAATTTAAACAGAAGTTTTCCATCGGGCCTTTCAAGTCATCAAGTTGCAACTCTTCTTAGCAACTCCAGCTATTGTAAGCAATTGTAAGTAACTGAATCTAAGATGTTATTTCTCCACAGACTTGGCCATCCTAACCATATTAAAATGTTGTCAAATGAACAAACTATTCATAAGGAGCTCATGTTTGGCTTGAATTAAGCTAGATATTGGTTCATGGATAAGTTAAACATGAATTAAATTTTTAGTTCTAAATATACAAATTGAACAAAGACTAGATTTACTTCACTCAAGTCTAGGTCAATATAGCTCAAATCATAAACAAACAAATATTACTTGCTGATATTTATTCATAAGAATCAACTGATAGTTAGAATCAATAGGCTGCCTTAGCCCTCAGCCATTAGATTTTAAAACTAACAACAACAATTTTTGCTCTACGGTGAAAATTATAGCCATTAGATTATAGATTTAACAACTTAAGATCACTAGATAAATGGGTGAAGAAAAAGATGTAAGTACCAGAAATCTTCAACCTCTCATTCTTGTGACACCATCCTATCCCTCTCTTTCCTCTCTCCAATCCCCCCCCCCCCGACGTTTGCTCTCTTAAAGGCTCAATGACATTAGCCCTAGAAGTCCCATTGTGCTGTATGCCACCCTTGAGTTCTTATGGCATCCATGGATCTCTTAAACAACTACAACATCGATTATTTCTCCCTTCTCTCCCGTCAATTCCCAATTTGGAGCTCTCCATCCAGCTCTTTTTTCCTCCAATCAACCCATGCCCAGGTCAAATCAAGCTCTGTTCAAGCCAGCTCAATGTGACACAAGCCAAGCATGATTTGGTATTCTTGGCTTGACTCACACTTGAGTGAAGCTCAGGCTAGCCATTTGAGCTGAGCTCAAATTGGGTCAGCTCGCTCATGTTGGGATCCCTTACACCCTACCATGCTATGCCCAGTCCTCTTCCAACTTGGTCCAATGGTGAGCATTGCCTCTTCTAACCTGTCTGTTCATAACTAGTTTCTAATTTAGGTTTAATATTGGTTTAAATAATAGTTATTCCAACAAACAGCAGCCCTTATGCAATATTTCTTGCTTTATGCACATATTAGTAATTAGCACTAGAACACATGCCATATGTCAGACATTAAAGCTACCATTTAGACATTTGGATTCACTCTTATTATATGATACAAAAGAAGCAAGTATGACACAAGCGAGTATGCTCAAGCTTTTTACACAAGTTATTTATTTGTCTCCAACTTCATCACGATTGAAGGATTAATACTGCTTTCAGCATAAAGTAGCTAGAATTAGCCATTTGGCATAAATTGAATTGCCAATAGTCCCTAACTATATTCAGTGCCTTACTGATCTATGATTTATTCGAGAAGTCTATGACATGTTTCAGAGACTAGGTCTCCCCAATTATATCACCAATTACAGGTGCTAACATACTACTATAATATTCATCTAAGGGTTTTCACTAATACTGATATGAGAGGAAAGACAAGTGCTCCTTTTCAAGTTTTCTGGAGAAAGCATATCCTTTTTTTCTCAATGTTGCCTATAGATTATATGTTTCTCTTTTTCGGTAATATGTTCTTGTTTTCTCTTCTATATTTTCATGACCTCTTCCAGGCTTTTTTTAAATTACAAATTGATTACCATGCAGGAGCTGTCTAAAAGTTCAACCATATGACTTTGAGCTACATTAGTAATCTGTTGAGTGCAATGATGCATGTCTGAGAAAGCAGAACTTAAACCAACCCTAGAGAACAGCATCTACTAAAGTACTGAAAAATTAACCATGGAAAAGAAACATCAAAATTGAGAATATATCAAGCGAAAACAACCAATGGACAATGTAAAGAGGGAATTTTCATGAATTTAAATTGATAGTCTAATACCTTCCACAGGCCCGAATGAAATATTAGCATCTTCAAGACCTACAAAATAGAAGAAAATGAAAGAACCAACAAATGAATGAATGAATGAATGAATGATCAAGCAGTCATGAGAAGTAAATGCCAGTATATGGGGGAAGTAGATGAAGTCATGCAGCTAACTTATGTATACAAAATATGAACCAATAAACATGCTGCCTATTAAAATGTATTAACATCCCAAAAGAGGTGAAAATAGGAACATAAAACAGTAACATTACTATTTGCTGGAGCAAAGATCAACCATTCTGTACGTCAATATCACAATCTAAAGATTACAAATTGGTAATAATAATAGAAGCTTAATCTGAGAATAGAACCAAAGTACTTGTAGTGGCAACAATTCACAGTTTAATTAATATCATATACACTTCAACTTTGTTGACAAATTTGTTAGGAAGATAATATAGTTATATACCATGAATCCTGTGAACTTACTTTTCATATTGAATTTTACATCATTATCTTCCAAAGTCTAAAGTCCACTCATGCATCTACTTATATTAACATTTCAAGCATAGACAATTCATCAATTACACGAATAAGAAGAGCTCTCTCCTCTGTTCGCTTCTAAATTTAGCAACAATACTCCAAAACCTCAGGCCAATGATTCTATGCACCTAAAATAAACAAAGAGCATTCTCCACACCAATTATCAAACAAGGACCTAATCCAAAGAATCCTAGTTTGAGAAGCATAAGAAATACATGCTTCAAGGCTATCCAAAGAATCCTAGTTTGAGAAGCATAAGAAATACATGCTTCAAGGTTTTACAGATATTATACAGAGTCATGAAAAGAAGGTACATGCAAGAACTGACTATGGTGTCTTAGGAAATACACTGCCAGTTTCTCACTGACATGCTGAAGATACAGTGAAAAGTCCATATTTGGTTAAATAGGTGTTAAGTACATAAAATAACATATATATCTCATGAAAGAGTAAACAGTTTGCGAGACATGCATGTGATCCAAGGTCATTTGGAAAGTAAGGAAATTGAATTCATGCATAATCCCCCCTTTGATATGCTATTGTAAAATCCCCGCATTAATTCATGGACAAGGACCTTGTTTCCAAATGGACAGTGTCAATCAATGCAAAATGTCTAAATACCTAATCACACTCTTCAATCAATCAACCAAAACTTCCCTTCAAATAACAATAAATGCCCATTTAAATGCTTTATTGCAGCAAATACAAGAACAACTCAAAAGAGGATCAAATGAATAATACCTTTATCAGAAACTGCAGGTAAGAGTCAACCTTGGAGACCGTGGGGCTCTTATAAGCTGGGTTCTTGTTCCTCTCCTTGAGCATCTCATCAAGCTCCTTATAGTACGACATCTTCACCGCCCCACTACCCTTCGCATGATACTTGGCCTTCTTGAATTCCTTCAGCAGGTTCCTCCACTTATCTGTGCACATAGTCGGCGACCGGTCGAACCCCTTATCCTTCATCTTTGCCGAGATCTGCTCCCACAATGCTTGTTCGACTTCGACGTGTTAAACAGCCCATCCATCTCCCGCCGAAGGCTTATGAGGCTCCGCGTCTCCTCCTGGACCCAGGTCTCAGCCCGCTTCTTGGGTGCCTTCACCTCGTGGTCCTCTCCACTGCTTTCAGCCAGGATCATCTGCTGCTGCGGCTGCTGCTGGGCGGCGGCAGCCCGCCATTGCCGACGACCTGGATCATCATGTCGCGGCTATCTTCTTTATAATAATCGACCGATTGGGGCTTGTCAGACAAGTACATGCTCTTCCTTGCCCTTGCTGCTCCTCGTCGGCCTCGTCCTCTCGACTCCGGAAGCAAGGGAGGAGAGATTGGGAGAGGTACTGGTCTAGAGTGAGCAGAGACATCGGAACAAACAGAAATTGGCATCAAATTGGACTTCCAAAGGCGCAAAACCCATCTCTCGGATCACTCCACAACAAGGGCAAGTAGAAATCGACACAATTGACTAAAGGGAAGAAAAGAGATCAAAACGAAAGGAAAATCAGGTTCAAGAAAGGGACCAGTAGAAACCAATAGAAGCGAAGAAAGCGGACGAGAAAGAAATCAAAAGGAAGAGAAGAATCGGGCTTTTAGTGGGGTTTTACGGAAGGGAGGAGCGGAAGAAAGATTATCTCTTGGGGTTAAGGATTGGGGATCGAAATCGGAGAAGAAAAGGAGATAGGAGGGATTGGGAGGGTTTTGGGTTTGCAGAGTCGAGTTCTTTTTTTTCTCTCCACTGGGAGTGAGAGCTGAGGCTTTGGAGAGGAAAAGAGGAGAGGGAGAAGCGGAGTGCGCGTGAGAATTTCGGACCTTTTTGGAGTACTCTGCGACTCCGTAAAAGAGTCCTAAGGTTGTCGGTTGGGTGTCCTTTGAGTAAGGCTGCAAATGGATTGAGTTTGGCTGCAAATGGATCGCGTTTGTTCGGATTCGAGCATGAATGATGCTGCAAAAGGATCAAATTTATTCATGATCTGATTCAATTTAATCTATATAAATTTAATTAAAATTATTTTAAAAAATTTATAAATTTGAATCAGATTTTAAAATTAAATTTATTTATTTTTGGATCGAATTTAGATTTATTAAATTTTAATCCGATATCATCCGTAGAGATTTTAGAATTGATTTGAATCTTGAGATAAATGATCTGATCCAACCCAAACCCAATGATTTGATAAAGAACTAATCTATCCTCCTTTCACAAATATAAGAAAATATCTATCAAAATTACTGTTAATGTAGCTGCCAAGGTCTATGAACTTGGTGAGTTCTTTACTTTAGCTAGTGTTTCAAGGAGCTTATACTAGTTTATTTTTCTAATATGTAACATCTCTCATTTGCCGGTTTAGCTGGTCATCTTCCTCATCCAGAAAATCTGGTGAAATATGTAGAAAGCTATATGCACACTCTCCTATCGCAGTTACAGATGAGGTAGAGGCTAGCATCCGCCAATTTTGTGTTGGGTGGATGTCTGATCAGGACATCACCTCGCAGGACCTTTTCAGTACCACGCGATGCAGCAGGAAGAAAGAAGAAATAAAACAAAAACAATCAAAATACGTGAATCAGCCACAAAAAGGCTCGCCTCCACGAGGCATGCAAACTTCACTATAAAAAAAATTTACAAGATGAGATCTCACCCTCAACCTCGTATATCCAATTTTTTCTCACTAGAAATTTCCTCACAAAAACTCTCTCTCTTGGAAGATCTCCTGAATCCCTGAAGTGACCGGCATCCGCTGTCCAGGAGCCTCCTGCTCCTCTCTTAGCGACGCGGTCTCTCTCTCTCCTCTCGGGTTCTGATCGTCTGCACCGCACGCCGCCCACAACCTCACGATTTTTCGTGAGAAAACCAAGCCACCACCCTGTTTCATGTGTTCCCAGCCTTTTAAAGGCTTAATCATCAATTAGAGAGGGATTAGGAGTCCTAAACAAAGCCAAATAACCCCCTGGACCGTCGGATCAAGATCGGGAGCCACCTACGCCGTCCAATCGCACTCCGATCTATGGAATAGTGCCGTGGACCGTGAGAAATACCTGGGAAACACCCAGACGGTCCATAGACCCGACCGTGGACCGTCCGATCCATGGTGGATCGGGAAAACCGGGCCCCAGCGATGCCTGGGCCTGGGCCGCGCCGGGCGCCTAGGCCCGGGCAGCGCCCGCGCATGGGCTGGG